>VDFB02150347.1:0-11123 GCA_007258455.2 Sequoia sempervirens | reverse complement strand
TTGTCTTGTTCATTATGATCTTAACACTTGTCACATGCTAATTCAATCCTCTTCCTAGGGTTCTCACCTTTAAGGTTTTGATCTCATTTCTTAAGGATTGATCTCTTTGTAATTATTAACTTCTCGAGTAATGAATTTTTGCTTCATGGTTGCAAAGCACCATTCTTGTGTCTCTTGATCTCCTTTGGTAATAGGTTATTTGTTTGCATGTGTTCATTGGGATTTGTGAGGTTGGATTATCAACTTCTACACTTTTCAATCTTAGCATAAGCAGCTTTTGAAGGATCCCAACAAGAAGAGTAATAGACATGCATAGCAACTAAAATTTTAGAACAGGCCTGAAATTTCCCAGCCAAAGAGAGAGGCTTGGTAATCCAGTAAGCCAACTTTTGCTCAATCCAAGAGAGAACTGCTTGCCAAAAATTTGTTGGGGAAGCCTGGAAGGCAAAGGGAATGGAAAAAACTCAAAATATTTCCCCTGGCCCAATCCACTTCTAGCCATATTGTTGAAAACATTAGAGAGTGGTCAAAATAGACTACTTGTAGCTGTTATCAACTAGGATTGTACCCTAATGCTAAGCTTGAAGCTCAAAAATCCTATAAAACATTGAAACTTCTTCGAGCCTGTGGATTGCTCATGATGAAGATGAGTCTCCAGATTGTGGGCTAATTCCCCTTTGGATCTCCTAGAAACTAATAAATCTTTGTGGAAAAAGGGAAGAAGGATAACTTGTTTGAAATGGAAAATTAAATCTAGGAGGTGATGCACCGACAATGTAACTAACATGCCAAAATGGCTCACAACTATCCTTTAACAAATCTATTCACATAGCTCAATTTGTACAATTTAATCACATAAGTAATTCATAAAATGGCTTGCAAGATTTATGTCCTTTGAAGGAAAACAATGTTTTCACAACTCATAATGCAAGGTAAAACAAAGGCACAATTTATAACCTATGATGGTTAACTGCTTTTGTGTATATGCAATGATGAACAAGATAGAAGTTTAAAGTTTTTTTGATAAAACACAATAATTTTGCATCAAATCATTCAAAATATGACAAAACACCTAAAATTGAGAAGGTAACACTTGATTGTATTGAAGGGTGGAAGGAATTTTTGCCAAAAATAAGATGAAAATAACTGGCTACTATACCATAATTGTAAAAAGAAACAAGTCTGAGCTACAAAACTTTCGGCCTCTCTAAATGTGTAAGAGAAGGAAAGAAAGCAAGAATTGAGGAAAAAAGACTAAGTCTTTTCCTTTATACAATAAAATAGCTCAAAGAGCTAAGAAGAGAAACTCCAAATGTAGAAAGGTGGAACTGCAATTAACTGCATCTCAAAATATCTCTTCAAATGCCTCTTACAAGCAAAAGAGAAAAGCCATAAAAGGAGGAGTCAAAACTTATGTAAATTGAGTAAATATAGCTTGAAACTCCCCCTTATAATCAATTTGACAAAGTTGGACTCTAAAATCAGTTTGACCATAAATCAAGGAAAATCACTCAATAGCTCTAAGTTTGCATTTCAATTTAACTCTCCCTCCTATTTTGCATGATTTTGAAATGAAGTTAACTAATCTAAATAAATATTAAAGCAACTGATTAAGGATTACTTTAACTCGTGTTATGGGTTTGTCTATTCACTGCATCTACATGACATCTATTAAAGCAATTTTTAATTGATTGCTCTAATAATGCTTACATTATCTAACTCCATTTTACATCATGCAAAGTTGATTGAGGTCGATGTTTGAGTTTTAGTTTTCACTTTGCAAGCAATAACTAAAAAGGTAAACTAATACAAGGTGGAGGTATTAGTTTATATAAGTTTTTTGTGTCAGTGGCACACTAAAAGTGCGGCTCAGGCTGCTTAGGGCAAAAAGAAACCCTAAACAACATACTGTGAACAGCCCATTTTGTAGTATTTTCATTTTAAAATAGTACTATTTCTTTGTTAAAATGCCAAGAAGAGTTTAAACTCATCCTTTCTAGAAGTTCTGACCGCAAGATGTCCATGCAGATTTGTGCCGAGGTCATGGTAAGGCTCTGATTTTATAAGATATTCGTATATATTTTCCTTAACTCTAGAAAATGAATCTTGGTTTGCTTTATTTGAAGGTCGTGACTTTTTATCTCTCGATTTTTATCATTTCTATAGTGATTACTCTTTTATCTCTACATTTTCCCATTTCTGCCAAAGATTTAAAATCATGGCAACACTTTGATGGCTTTAGTCGAGGGTTGTATTACTGCACATATGAGGTTGTCCGAAGTCGCCAAGCCCCTTTGTTTACCACCCTCTCGGAATTCTTAACATTCTCTTTGTTCATGGTTGTCATTTGAATCTTATAGCATTATGGCTTTTTGTTCTCACTTATGGTCAGAAGCCTTCTCACCTGCCTTGAAAAAGACAACAAATTCTCCTTTTCCATTTTTTCATGGCCTTAATTCATGAAACTTCACTTATTTTATCCGTCCAGAAGGGTTCTCTCTTTGAGGGTTTCAAGATACTATGCATTTCCTTTTGCTATCACTAATAGGTATATTGGGGTTTCATTTGACAAAGAGGAAACCCTTGCATTTGTTATTATGGGCCACCACATATGCATTCATTGTTATGGGTTTCGAACACTCTATTTAATGTGCTCTGTAAGCACTTCATACTTTGTTGAGTCCTTGAATGCACTTATCAATGTCACGTTGACTTTCATTTCAATCATGACATAGTGTTAAGATACTTTCTTGCATTAGATTTAAACTGCTTCACTTATCTCTTGCTGAATACCGCACTTTGAAGGTTCATGTTGTATTTGTTTCTTTAATGGTTGTCCCATTATGGATATGGTATTCTTTTGTAGTAAATGCTTGATGACTATACTTTCATTTATATAACCATAGCAATAGCCTTGTAAAACTTTCAATAAAAGGCACAAATGAGACTTCCTATTGACTGACATGGATCTTGTCATGAAATGGTCATGAACTTGGAAATCTACATAATTAAGAATAATGCCACTAAATGACATGATTTTGATTTCTCTATCTCTATAGGTGACTTTATCTTTTGCATTGTATGTTGTCCCTTTTGTAAGATCACTCCATATGGCTTCCCTTTCATAGTGTTTTTCCACTAAATAACTCATTTAGGATTGCTTATGACTATCATCTATGCATTAGTTGTCCTATGACATAATGTGTTGTTGTCCTTTACATGCATTAGCTTTAAAGGTTATCATATCTCAATGTCTTAAGCAGATACAGAGAATGTATGATGTCTTCATGAAACTACATGACTATAAATATACTTGCATACTATTGCATACTATTATGTCAATGACCATTTCAAATGAATCCAATGGTACTATCTTCTACGAGTATCACTATCTTTTAGGATGCTCCATGACATTTTAAGGCCTCTATAATGCTCTTTTAGGATAGTGAAATTTTCATTATTATAAGTTCAAACATTTGTTCATATTTGTTCACAACATGATAAACAAAAACACAACATTTTAACCTTTGTCATATGATTACAAAGAAAGGACATCACTTATTACCTCTTATCTCTCTCAAACATTGAGAGGGCATCGAACTGGGCTCAACCCTTATGGGATCCCATTTTACTCCACATGTTGTGATATCAAACAAGATGAAGATCATGAAATGATAAATGAACCTGTACCTGCACAATGAACAAATAAATTAGAAAAACAATGAAGTTGAAAGCTTCAAATGATGCATTAATTCTTCTGCTCCTTAATGCTCCTAAATTTTTGTGAAATATGCATTATTTGATAAAATGTTTCAAAGGAGTAGATTATATATCTGTTGATGTATGCATATGAGGAGAAATCTAATTTTGAGCTCTAACACAAACTATTTTTGCAAGTATCTTCAGAGCGACCAACGAAGGAGCTAGAGTTAGAGCTGAAGATAGAACTGTCAACCTTGTGATTCGTCATTTAGACAATGATGAATCAAATTTCCTTGCGTATTCCTACTTCTTCAGTTGTATAGTTTACTCTTCATGTTTTATTTCATCATGCATCATCAATTACTCCCACGACTTATGTTGGACATCATGTTTTGTTGTAAAATGAATAAAGACAACAATACTATGCAAATTTGTGTAATTTTTTGCTATAAAAAACATTTGCATAAAAAAAATTAACTTTTGTCTAATGATAAAACTTTAGCATAAATTTGTATGTACTTTTTTTTCTAGCTGCAAACTATGTTTCAGCTCTACCTGATTAAGCTGTAAGCGAAAATTAGGTAACATCTTAGGGGTGTTTTCCTACTAAACAAATAGGATCAATAGCCTTGCATATCCATTAGGCATAGGAGTCTTTTCTTTCTCTTTTGTGACTCAGAAAACTCTGTAACTCAGCTGTCAAGAACTATACAACAGAAAAACTAAAACTAAAAATAACTAACATGGCCTTGTTTAGGATAGAACCAACAAACAGTGCATCTGCACTTATTGGAAAATAAAATTGAACTGAAATGGCCTACCTACCTAAACTAAATAGACAAATAGGCTTTCTAAACGAAGCCATTAATTGGTTCTATAAAATATCTTCCTTTCCTGATCAGCTGAATATGCCTTCTCTGCTTGTAAGCAACCAATAAGGGGTGTGGAAAAAGTGGTTGTTGAACAAATTCATGTGATGCTTCTCCAAGAAAAAGAACAAAAACACATACCCGCTTGCTTTGACTAAAAATACAGTTGTCCTGGGGTGGATAAATTAGCTGGTTCTCCTCTTCATGTTGTTCATCCTCATGTCTTGCAACAACTTGATAGGTAGTGGTTTCTCCCAGCTTCTTTCCAAGTGGATTAGATGTCAAATTGGACATCCTCTTGATAAACCAATGTGTAAAGAATCAATATTGATTTGTTGTTTGCATTTTGTTGCCTTCTCAACTTGAATATGAATTATGGACTGATTAGGGGGTCTAAAAAGTTACCCAATCTAGAGTTTTCTAATTCATGCTCCTCTTCCTGAGTGAATGTATGATCAAGGAACTCATTCAAAATTTCCTCTTGACATTTGGCCTCTTCTTCCAAAGGCTTTAGCTACATACTTTCCTTGTCAAACTAATTAGTTACATCTTGTTCAAATGCAAACAGGGAATGTTTAGAAACTTATTTTACCTTGCTTTCCTCATCATTCACTTGGTTGTCATGAGAATTTAGCAGAGCGGCAAGCTCTCTACAAGCTTAACAGCTAGGATCCTGACAATCAAACATTGAGTTGACTTGAAAAGACTGATCTTCTTCAGTTAGTTTACTTGACTGTTCTTCAAGGAAAGTTGCCTTCAATTTATTTATGTTAGCTTCTCCTTTGTAGTGCAAAGGGAGTTTTGAAAACAAAGTATATGTTTCACATCCATGGAGAACATGATCTTCTTTGCAAATAGGGCTCTCTTCTTTTGACATACTTTCTAGATCTTCCTCATCACTATACTAGTTGGATACCTCAAAATGGATGTCAATATTCTATTGTTCAAACTAATCTTCATCCTCGTCTTTATAGACCTGCAACACATCATGTTCCATAATGTCTTCTCGCTACTCCAAATTAGCTCGTAAGATGAGCATTTGTATGTTTTCTTCGTTACTATCATCAAAATTAGGCATCTGATCAAATAGAGAAGTTGAATCTTCCTCTTCATGTGGTGCCTTATCCAATGAACCAACCTTCTCTACACATGCATCATTCATATATTCAACTAAGAAGATGGTACAATCAACAGTAACCTCTTGTTTTATATCCTGCCGCTCCAACTTGTTATGTTCATTGTAGCAGCTCTTTAGAGATACAATAGGATCAACTAGATAAACTTGTGGAGTTTCTTGGGATGTTAGAGGATAAATAGGCTCTTCAAGAAGCTTCTCTTGAGGGATTGTAGACTGAACCTAGTCAAGAATAGGTTCATCTTGTATGAAGCATAGTATATTGAACTTAGGAATTCCTTTTCCAAAAAATGGGTTTGGGAAGGCAATAGTTGTGTTAGCTTCTTGCTTAAATATAGGTTTTTCTAATGAAGGAGAAGGGGTTGATTGTGATTCCAATTATGCAAGCTTCTCCTCATATTTCTTTTTTTGAGATGCTAACTCTTTTGCAAAAAGTTTTGCAAACTGTCTATCTTGTGCCTCCAATTCTTTCCTATGAAGTTGGGCTTGATGAGCCAACTCCTTCTGCTCATGGAGATAAGCTTGATAAGAACATTCTTCCAACTGTAAATTGATCTCTTGCTCCCTCTTAATGTCATCCATTTTCTTGTTGAAGCCTAGCAAGGTATCTTTAATCATGTTTTTCATATCTCTAAACTTTGTAATTTCAAAATTTTGAGCTTGATTGAAAGATTGGGCAGAGGTGGGTATGTGGTAAGAATCTTGAGTATGATGATAGCTTGTTGTATGGCTGTTTGGGATAAAACCAAAATATTTTTATTCTAATACGGATATTGAAAAGTTCTACAACTGCATTTTGGTAGAATGAGAGAGTAGGAACATATTTTCCTTGATAGTTTGACATATTAGAACCTTCTAATGAGCTGGATTTTTCATAAAATTCTTTCCTAAATCAAGAAACCAAGTTTGATTTAGAAAATTTTGTACATACCATCAAAGTCACCAGGTGATTGGAAGGATTCTGTGAAGGAAAGAACCAAGAATATCACCTAAATCTTGATCGTTGATAGTCTTTAAGCTTTTGGATTGTTGAAACTAGTAGATTTGAACTTGTAGAGTCACCAGGTGTGTGGGATACTACCTCCAAAGGTTGATCTTGTTAATATACCAATCGAATATCAACAATGGATTCAAGAACTTATGGATTGTAATAGTCCAATCAGTCCCACCGAGTGTGCCAAAAATTGTTATCAACTAGGATTGTACCTTGATGCTAAGCTTGAAGCTCAACAATCCTGTAAAACATTGAAACATCTTTGAGCCTATGGGTTGCTCATGACGAAGATGAGTCTCCAAATTGTGTGTTGGTTTCCCTTTGAATCTCCTAGAAACTAATAAATCTTTGTGGAAAAAGGGAAGAAGGATAACTTGTTTGAAATGGAAAATTAAATCTAGGAGGTGATGCACCGATAATGTAACTAACATGTACAGAAATGGCTCACAACTATCCTTTAATGAATATGTCCACACAGCTCAGTTTGTGCAATTTAATCACATAAGTAATTCATAAAATGACTTGCAAGATCTATGTCCTTTGAAGGAAAAAAATGTTTTCACAACTCAGAATGCAAGGTAAAACAAAGGCACAATTTATAACCTATGACGGTTAACTGCTTTGTGTATATGCAATGATGAACGAGACAAAAGTTTAAAGGTTTTTTGATAAAAACACATTAAGTTTGCATCAAATCATTCAAAATATGAAAAAACACCTGAAATTGAGAAGGTAACACTTGATTGTATTGAAGGATGGAAAGAATTTCTGCCAAAAATAAGATGAAAATAACCTGATATTGTACCATAATTGTAAAAAAGAAACAATTCTTAGCTACAAAACTTTCAGTCTCTCTGAATATGTAAGAGAAGGCATGAAAGCAAGAATTGAGGAAAAAATAAGTCTTTTCCTTTATACAATAAAATAGCTCAAAGAGCTAAGAAGAGAAACTCCAAGTGTAGAAAGGTGGAACTACAGTTAACTGCATCTCAAAATTTCTCTTCAAATGCCTCTTACGAGCAAAAGAGAAAAGCCATAAAAGGAGGAGTCAAAACTGATGTAAATTGAGTAAAAATAGCTTGAAACTCCCCCTTACAATTAGTTTGACCAAGTTGGACTCTAAAATCACCTTAGCTTGACCATAAATCAAGGAAAATCTCTCCACAGCTCTAAGTTTGTATTTCAGTTTAACTCTCCCTCCTATTTTGCATGATTTTGAAATGAAGTTAATTGATCTAAATAGATATTAAAGCAACTGATTAAGGATTACTTTAACTCTTGTTATGGGTTTGTCTATTCACTGCATCTACATGACATCTATTAAAGAAATTTTTAATTGATTGCTCTAATAATGCTTACATTATCTAACTCCATTTTACATCATGCAAAGTTGATTGAGGTCGATGTTTGGAGTTTTGGTTTGGTACTTTGCAAGAAATAACTACAAGCAGTGTAAACTATCAACGCTCACCATGAAAACCCTAGAGGATGTTACTAACACCTAAAGTGCGCGGTAATAAAAATTTTTTTGGTAAGTGCATTAAGCATACTATTAAACAAACATTAACACAAATCTAACCTCGAGTCCTCTATGGGTCCGCAATCATGCTACAAGATTCTATCAACTAATCCAGCAATAAACCATATAATTGTACATTAAATAAAATGCTAGCATCAATTGGGTGTTACATCTAACGTTTATTTAATCAAGTAATCAATTTAGATATAACCATACGTAAAGTGCTATTCCCACAATGATTTCACAATTAAGCCTTTATGCTCATGATTCAAAGACCTGGACGCCCAACCTCGACAGCCATTCACCATCATGGATAAAATAATTTGTCAACCCAGTAGGACGTGAACTTGAAACAATAATCAGATGTGCACTAGGGGCCCAAGTAGTCATTGCATGCTACAGCTAAGAAACACAATGCTGAAAGTAAATTGCTCGAAAGGAAATAAAGTAAATGTTGAATATCAACCAACAACTATGCTTATATTGAAATGTGTGCAGGAATAAAGATCTAGGTGACAAAAAAGAAACTACTTTGTTTGCTTTGGCTGTAGGGATAGACACAAAATGGACTTCTAATGGTTGTAGGAACAGTCGATTCTAGATTTCTAACTAAGTATCAAACAACAAGTAATACTAAATTAATACTAAACTAAGAAGATGGATTACTCACCAAGTGGGCCCCCTTGGATAAGTATCCTTTAAACTAACAAGAAATCAGATGCTTGAACTCATAACTTTATTTGATTCACTATAAATCGTGCATACAAAGAGTAATGTATCTATATCACTGAAAATGAGAGTACAATGCAAAATTGTGCAACCTCCTGAAGAAGGAGCATCAAATTATTATTTATACAATAGCTGGGCCTGTACCAACTCCATATGACCTGAGGAACGTATTTAGGGAAAACAGAGTGGAGCAACAATGCGTGTATGCATGGAATCCAAATAAATATGTGAAGTCAAGCGATCCAAAGACACACAATGTAGGGCGCCTATGCATGCTCGGGATTATTACAGGTCCATCGTAAGGCGGTTACGTCATGGTATAAAGAATCTTGAGCCTGATGCCTTTGACTTGAGTGATTTCACCGACGCGTGGTGCGCCTAATCAAGTGTTGTCTTCCATAATTTAGTGCATATTAATTTGCAGGTGCCAAGGTTAGCACGTGACAATAACTCGACACCAATAAATTCACTCTAAGAAATATTCATTAATCACACATGCAAATCAATATAGATGACCCACATATTATGCCAAATATCATTAAAGTTTGCAAAGATAGGGTAATGTCAAATGTCAATGGTTTGAGGGAAACATTATGCCAATACCAACACTTAAGCATTAAATTTCATGACATCTTTGAGCAAATAGACTATAGATTCTACCCAAAACTAGACCAAAAACTAGGCTCATCAACAGGTATTCATCTAGAGATCAATTGAATCAATCTATTTAATTTACATAAACAATAACATTTGTTACATAAGATCCATAACATAATAGAGTACAACATCAGTTTACATCATTTCATTTATACAGCTGATTATCAATATCTCCTCGTATACATGTGAGGAGTGTACATCAAGTATAATATATGATACATCAAATTATGATACAATACAAGAGTGGCGATCCACATAAGTTGGTACAATGCAGAGGTCTTCAATTCAGGAGAAGTCACCACAATCACGAACAAGGAGAGGGAACCCAATGGAGTAAAATGCACTTTCCACCCAACCATATGGAACCCAAAGGTCCACCCCCCATGCTAGGGGATAGCAAAGGGTCCCACCATCACAATCAAGCAAAAGACATGAATCAACAAAAGGCAACATGACAACAATGAACAAGTAAGGTACAACATCAAATGATAGTACACCACTTTCAGAGGCACACAAACATCCAAGGGAGACAAGAAGCAAGGGAATACTAGGTTGTCGTAGGAGTGTTATCACATAGGTTGCTATGGGTTACCCTGGCATAACCTTCCTAGGCTACCGAACTACCTGGCCACCTTTACCGGCTGTCGAACCCCCATACACGCTATGTGGGATCAACATACCTTCCAATTGGATCAGGTAGTTAACCTTGCCATTCCAGGCCTTCCCACTCATCTCAAGCCTAAATAAGCACTTGAGCCATGAGTGAGGCACTCACTTATCTTGATTAGTGTGAATTACCGAACCCCTTAATTCATTTTAGATTATCACTTGATTAAACTCACAATGGGTTACCCTTGACCTGCCACTTTGTGCGTTGAACCCCCATTGAGAGCCACTCCCCTACTGACAACTAGGAGACCCCAAGAAATCAAAAGAGCAAGACCATCTTGCACAATCACAATATCCCAATAACATAAACAGCGATGAGAGGCATAACCCTTCCCGCTCACAAGTTTCAAAAGTTTCAAGGATTCCAACCACACAAGTGGATACACAGTGCAAGGCTCATGAACATCACATATACACATTTAATACCCAACAACCATCTCAAGAATAACAAGAATTCCATCAAGAAGAAGATTCCCTCTAGCCTCTTGAAGACTCCTAGAATTCACTTTTCAAGAAGACTTAACCATTTGATCGAAACTCACAAATCAATACTTAATCGATAATCATTCTCTAATCTCATACAAGCATAACAAGACAATAATACAATATGAACTCTAACATGGGTATGCATGTAATCATTTCATGTTAACTAATTTAATCATCTGATTTTAAGTTAAGCTTTTCCATAATTGCCATCTTTCAGTTATAAGATTACAATATAGCCAACTTCCATGACATAATTCTTTGTTTCAACTATATAATTTCAATGCTTAAAGCAACAAGATACTTTTGTAATAAACATAACACCCCGATATGTAAATCTACACACACACACACATATATATATAC
>VDFB02150346.1:0-41183 GCA_007258455.2 Sequoia sempervirens | reverse complement strand
TTGTGATATTTGAATTTTGAGAAATTAAGGATACATATCTATAAATATAAGGTTATTCCACTATGTTTCACCTAGAAGATTTTCATTAGATCAAGTTAAAATTCAAGAGCACTATCAAGAGAAATTCAAGGCATTCAAGAGTAGATTTATTGCAGCAATCAAGATCCAATTGTCATATCAAAGTCTTCTTGCATCATGCATGTTTTTGGAGCTAATATGATGATGTCAGTTTTAAGATTCATTCAAGCATTCAAAGCATTGTTTCAAGTCAAGATGCAAGGTTCAAAATCCAAATCCATTGAATCCATTTCATGCAAGTTGTAGATTTACATTCCAAGGTTTATTCAAGGGTTTGGTGAGTTGAAAATTCATCATTCCTTTCATGCTCTTTTGTTTCATTTAAAGGTTTGATTACCAAAACTGGGTTTGACTAAGGCAAACCCCCATTCACCAAAAACAAAACATTTTTTCCTCGAGTTATGTTTACATATTTAGGTGGAAGAAATCTTGAAGATCTCTTGAAGAGAAAAATTGAAGAACTTGTCAAAGTTGCAAAAGTTGTCATAAAAGTTGTCATCTCACGGGAACTCATCTACATAATTTATTTCTGGCTTTCTGAACCTGAAACCTAGGAAAATTAAGAGATTAAGATCTGTAGTAGAGGCTCTCAAAATTTGCATACAAACCCTAACTCAAGACCCATTTGCCCCTGGGTGAATGAGTCCCAAATTAGCTTCAGAATTTGACTTTTGGTGACTGGTAAACATCATTCAACCCTTCTTTGATCTGTGATTTGATTTTTGGTTCTGCTTATTTTGAGTTTCATCTAGCTATTCCAAGTTATAGATTACATTTTGGTGTTAATTCACTATTTTTATTTTTTCTCCCTAAAGTGTTGTTTGACCAGGACCCCCGTCCTTGCAAAAAAGGAAATCTATAGATTCTCACCTTAATTTGATTCACCTTAGGGTTGTTAGTCAATTTGAGGTGGGGATCTCATTTCCTAGTGAAATAGAGTGAGAAATAGGTCCCTAAGTGGTTCATCAATCCCATTTTGATAATCCATCTATTTTTCTTTGTTTCAAAAACATGATACCATACGCATATGATACTATTCAAGAGTTTGATTTTTTGGAGTACTTTGAATATTCAAATGAGGATGATGAGTTTTCTTCATATTCTCCTTCTTCTTTTTAGAGAATTGTTGTTCCTTCACCTTTCGTGATTCCTTGTGCAAAGCCATTGATTGAGGTTCCCATCATTCCTATTTAGTAGGACCATCCATATTCTATTACTTCTTCAGACTTTAGATTTGCTTCTCTAAAATCTTCTAGTGATTATTTGCAATAGGTAAATCATAGTATTTCAAATATATCTTTGTGGGATGATTACTTGATAAGTATTTTAAACTTGCTTATGGAGCCTCACATTTCAAATTTTAAGGACACATTTGAGGGGTTATCTCTCCTCTTTGACGACACTCATTGCACTATTGTTATCAAACCATCTTTGTACTTGGATATTGTTCAACATCAGTTTCCACATAGTCCTAGTTTGTGAATCTCTTCATTGATTTGGCATTATCATCTTCAATGGGAATGACAACACATGAATAAACTTCAGAGATATAATCATACATATTCATGCTTCTTCTTATCAATTCCTATCTAGAATGAGAAGAATTCTTGCATATATACTTTTTTTTCTTCCCAAGGGGAGGAATGTTGTTTTTAGGCATTTGATCATGTTTTTTCTTCAAGAACTCACCATTTCTACAGGAGATTATACATTATGAGGGGGCTAAAATCTCTTTCCCTCTTATGGGGGTTAGCGATTATATATTTGTGATGGATGTAGTCCTTGGGGGGTTATGTTGTGTCCTCCATTCATCACTTGTACATGATTTTTTTCTTGCATTTTCTCTTCCAGAGGGGTTTTTTCTCATGTGGTTTTTCTCCTTTTCTCCACTTGTGAGAGATAATTTATACATGGGCAACTAATATGGCCTAGTATTTGGGACCTATCATCATCTTTGCATCATTTTAATTTTGTCTACTTCTCCCTAAGTTGCACTTAAGGGGGGTGTTGGTGTGAATAAGGTGTTTTACCTAACTAGTTCACCTAGTAGGTCCTATTAACATGTTAAGTTTACTTAGGTCTTAGGAATATTTATAGAAAACTTATTTGCCAATGAGATATTATCTTATTTTATCTCGTCTCATTTACTTCTTCTATCCTAGGTCATTTAATATTTATTTTGTTAGTTGTCTCATGTCATAAGATTAAGACACATGCCATGATCTTGTCTAATCCTATCTCCAATCTTTCCTATATAATAAAGGCCTCTTGCACATTTGTAAAGCATAAGCGATGCACTATCATTAATCATTGTACATTATAGGCATCTTCAACAATAATAAGGAATTTTCTTCCTCTAATCTCTTGTGGAAGGTTATCATTTTTTTTGCAAGTGATCCTAGAGTGTGTGATCTAATTTTCAGCTCCTACAATCTTTGATATGTTTATCAATGAAGGCTATAAAACTCTTTTCAAACATTTTTGTAAGGAATCCTATCAGAGTTGTACAATAAGTGTATAAATTTGTCAATGAATTATTAAATTATGTTCTTTTGGTTACCTTTCTAAATCATTTTCTTACAATATATATATATATATATATATATATATATGTAGAGAATAGGTTACCTAAATGATTGTTTAGTATATTCATTGTTGCCATGTTCTATTCATCTCATAATTTACCCTAGCAATACCATTTGTTGTGCATGTTTTGCACACACGCCCCACCGCAGGCAGGGACCCCCTCTTTTTGCTCCTGACAGGTTGCTTTTCTCTTGTCTTGTTTTGCATGCCCCATTTTCCAAGCCCAAATTGGTCATGTGCCTTCAAATGATCAAATCCCCCTGACCAAATTCACCTACTTGGGGTATTCAAATCCGGGGAGAAATAAAGTCCCTCGTCCCTTTTATGCCTTTTGTCTTGTTCCTGCTGACTTGGTCCCTGATCGCTCGATTCACTTTTTTCTACATTTTTGACTTTGGGGACAAGTTTCTTGTGGATTTAGGGTGTTTGTGGTGCCTAAGTGAACTGCCAAGGTTTCGTCAACATTTTGTTAAGTTTCGGTGGTTTCAGAACTTTCCCTCTAGAACTCCCTCCCTCTTTGGCTATTTTGAAACATCCGTGGACCCCCGAAGGTCCGATTTCCACATTTTTTACTTTGAGGAAAACTTTCTGGTGGATTTGGGATGTTTTTGTGGTGCCTAAGTGAACTGCCAAGGTTTCGTCAACATTTCGTTAAGTTTCGGTGGTTTCGAAACTTTCCCTCTAGAGCTCCCTCCCTCTTTGGCTGTTTTGAAACATCCATGGACCCCCGACGGTTCGCTTTCCACATTTTTGACTTTGGGGACAACTTTCTAGTGGATTTGGGATGTTTTTGTGGTGCCTAAGTGAACTGCAAAGGTTTCGTCAACGTTTCGTTAAGTTTTGGTGGTTTCAGAACTTCGTCCCTCTTTGGCTATTTTGAACATCCATGGAGCCCCGGTGACCCGGCCTCCAAGACTCCACCCCTCTGTCGTCGTCCGAGACTTTCCTTCCGGGCCGCCATGTGATCATTGTCTTTTCAAAAGGGTGGTGACCCTCTGCCTTTCCCCTTCCAAGCTTCTAATTTTTTTCAAATGAGTCAAATGTTAAGGAAGTTTTTTCTGGGCACTCTTCCTTCCCCTTTTCCCATGTGCTATAATTGAAAAATCTTGGTTTTGCTAAGTTTTGTGAGGTCCAGGAACTTCCCTTCTGGTTTGTTGTCCCTCGTTTGCTGCCCGTCCCCTTAGGCCCGCATTAATGTTTGTGATCCAAATGAGCTCCAAATATGAATATTATGATCTTTTGATGATGCATGGATGGATCTAACAAGGATTTTGCAAAATTTGACTAACGTTTTCCTTGATTTGTGTATGAAAGCACTTACGATACTTCATGTATGCAGGATTCAAAGAGCCTACTGCGGGTCCGTCAAGAGACCCAGCGAGAAAGTTGAATAAGGAATGTGCATAGCTCCTGTCACCATTCATTTCATGTTCGCCTCTCCCCCTAGCACCCACCAACAGGGTTAGCGTTAGAAGAAGGTCTGTGCCAAAGAATTCAATGACAAAAATGCAAAGGGGTGGCCTTCAAGAAAGCATAAGAGAGTTGTTTGCCCAAATCAGGGGCAACCAATCTATTGATGCTAATCATCGATGGGCTTGTTTGATCTAAGGAAGAACACTGCAAACACATTAAGCAAAGGGCAACTTTCAAGCACTTTCAGCTACAGTAAAAGGGCAAATAGCTAAATGATGAAATTGCTACAACACCTGAGCACTAGATGACAAAATAGGGAAAAGACAATGAATGTTTTTTAATTGCTGAATATTGTGGGGTAGGTGAAATCCTAATGTAATCAAATCTGGGCCACACAATGTAATTCAATCCTAGCCGTTCATTCGGGCTTTGGAAAACTATAAACAGGGGCTTGCCCCTCATTTGTAAGGGTTGGAGAATTGTTGTAAAAAAAAACATTTGCAGCAATAGAAGACATCATTGCATGATTTTATGGATGTTCTCTTTGATTTTGCTCATCTTGCATGCATGGTTCTACCTTCTATGTTAGTTTTAGTATTAGTTTCTTGAATGGCTATCATGATGGTGTTGTTATAGTATTTGATGAGGTTCTAGCCCATACTTTTAGCACTTGTTGATGACAAGCTGCTGTGCAAAGTTAGCCCGGGCTTCTTTTTGTCATTGCTGCAACCTAGTTCAATTGCATGTCCATGATGTGTATGTGTAATTTGAAAATCAGCAGACCTTAGAAGATTGCACTAGTTTTGTGTAGCTGTAGGTTTATCTTGGTAAAAAAAAAATCAGTTTAGGAAGCCTGTCTACTGTAGTAGCCACCATTGCTACTGTTCATTCGTAGCTTAGGATTAGAATAGCTTTCTTAACCCTTCTCCTTATGTTGTTTCTTTTAATCCTTGGTTAGAGTAGGATTCAAAGCATCACTATGAAGCTAAATCATATGAACTTGATGAGTTTCAGCTTGCTATTTTGAGTGGACAACCACTATTCATTCACTTCTAGCACTTTGAAACTGCATTTGCAAACCCAACTTCCCATGCTTTGTAACTCATTCGTAAGTCCACCTTGTGATTCCAGCAAATCACATAAATCAACTGAGATATTCCAAGCACTATCAAGACCTAACATTAGAGACTTTGGGATAGTGTTATGCAATTTGATTGTGGAAGATTGTCTTTCAAGAGAGGTGATGCACCTATGCATTACCTGTGTTGAGAAGTACATAAAAACACATGAATAGAACTGGCACTAGAAGGAGGGCATGACATGTTGAGGCTACAAAGCTGTAGGTTGGAAATCGAAAAGAGCACTTTCAAAGAAGAAATCTGAGATAAGGAGATCTCTTTTAATGCTAAAAATTAGAAAATTCTGAAGGCAAGTAGAAGCTGAGTCAAAATGGAGCAGCATGCACAAATTGGCATCACTCAACTGCATGCAGAGTTGAATAAGAGATTGAAGAAGCCATTGCAACAATTTGCATTGGCGGATAGATGTAGGATCCATTGCACTCGCAGGCACAACGAATTGGGATGTTTGACTTTCTTGAGTAGAATCGAAAGGATCTTGCAGGGAGAAATTCCCTTTTGGGAAATATACCAGCCCTTGGCTCCCGAAGACCCAGAGGAAGAGTTGACAACCATGGCAGCCAAAACATTCAAGGAGTTGATCCAAGAACATTTGAGTAGCAAGGATGGACCAAGATTGGAGGAAGTACTAATGGAAAGTTGGTGTAGATTTCACAATGCACCACATTCAGAATTTACGTGTCCATCATGTGACAACATCATCGCTCAAGCCAAGGGTTTTTTGACCAATTTGGAGCAGCCAACTCCCAATGAAGAGAAGTTATCCTATGAGGCAAAAGAGCTGTCAACATCCAGAGGACAAAAAAGTAAGGATGAACCAAGAAATTTGATAAAGCTGATGTTGGGGCAACATACATTGAAGTTGAAAACCAGGAGGAAGAGGCAGATTTCACTAGGACAACAAGGTGCCTTGGTGAAAACCTGATTGAAACTAATTTAGAAGGTCTTCTCTCCACCAATCAAAGACAGTCCTCCACTCCAGAAGAAGAGCAATTGGTAGGTGACGATGAACCAATGAAGTCTGCAGCCATGGATGTTAGGACAGCCAACTCAGATATTGAAAAATAGGAAGGAGAAAAGGTTGACAACATTGGAGCAGCAAAAAATGATGATGAAGGTATAAGTGAAATCAGATTAGAAGATCTCTCCTTCGTTAATGACAGCGATCGAGAATCTGAAAATGAAAGTTTGGAGTGGGAACAACCACTCGCCACAGTTGTCTACCATCAAGCTTCTTTTTCAAGTGATGATGAGGACCCAGTAGCGGAAAGATGTGACCAACTCGTCTCTAGATTAGCAAAGGATTGGTCTGAACTAAGATGTCAAGTGGATTTGGAGGTATTGCTACTGCCAAATTGGTGCAGACTTATGATTCATCACATTCAGAGTTCACATGCGAACTGTGCCAAGAAGCCATCAAGCAAGTCAAAGAACAAGTAAGGCAACCAAGTGCCTGACGTCCTCTACTTGCTGCCCAGATTGAAGTAGAAGACCAAGAGCCTGAATCGAGTGATGGCTCAGCTGAAGGCGAACCTCAAGAGGATGTTGGGGCAGTAATAGAAGAAGGAAAACAACACAATCTCGAACCTCCGAGTGATGGAAGTAGATCAAGTGGGAATGTTGTCCACCAGTCATCAAGAAGTTCTTCCTCTTGAAGAGTAGTTGTGCACCATGGATGATAAGTTTTTTGGCGAGTCTTTAGAGGGAGAATGTGTAGTGAATTTTGGTCCCCTTGATGAGGTGTCGTCGATTGATGACTTCTTTCCATTGGGAACTGTACTACGGAGGTATGCTCATGCCGAGGAAGAGCACATCCCAGAAGATGGTAGCGATGAAGGCATACCACTTGCCCCTCCCGTTGATGAAATACTAGAGCCTCCAGAGTGGGAGAGGGGTTCCTTCTCTATCTCTAGCGATGATGACCAAGAAGAAATGACTGAACACCACGAGGAAATGCACACACAACAAAGAGAAGAAGACAAAGGCAAAGGTGTTGAGACAGCTGCCAGTAGAGATGAAACACCCGACCAACTAAAAAATGCAACTTGGAGTCCTTCTGCCATGATCGTTGTTGATCCTCCTTCATATTTAGATGGATGCAATAGGACAAATTCACGCATGTCATTGTCCCACAACATTGAACACCACATAAATAAGGACAACACTTGGGAAAGGAGGTGGGACAACATACTGTCGTTTGAGGACAGCAATCAAATGGATCTCAGGTTTGTAGAAGATCAACGAGACGAGGTGTACTTCCTTGAAGAACAGTCGATAGGGGTTGCTGATCTCACACGAAGATCGAAAGGGGTGCTTGTTGTCCCGTTCTCCCAACCTTATGCAAGCTTAATGTTTGAAGTGTTGCACCCTCCACCGTGCCTGCTCGAGGCTACCGATGCAATGATCAACGATGTTGTGCTTGCTCTCGACTGTCCAACGTTGCCACCTCCATGTGATGACATCCAGGTTCTATCCTTCCTTGCCTCTATTATTTCTCATAACTACACTTATTATTTTGATTATGGGAATGAGGGAAAACAAACATGTTTATGGATTAATTATGGGTTCAGCGAGTCTCCTCAATTGCTTATTTTTCATGATGATGTGATTGAACTTAACTGCTGCAATGTTGAATTTCTTTTTTTAGAATATAAGGATAAATTTGCATGGTTAAAAACTACAACAATCGCCTGTTTACTTGTGCATGCACTACAAAATCCAATGAGCATTAATGTCAACCCACCTTGCCTAAACATAGTGCTTTGTAAATATCTTTGTACATAGCCCGTTTTGAGTAGTATAGGTTTCTTGTAAGTACTCTGCTTTCCCGCTTTCCTTAGGTTAGTTGGTGTGTGTAGGTTTGTTTTTTGTTTGTTTTCGCTTTGTTATTGCTTTGCTCGGGGTCCCTCTACTTTTAGTTGGGCACATTTGTGCGCACAACAACCATACTTATCGCCTAGGTTTGTTCTACGTATTTATTTTTCAAACTCTAATCAAGTCTTCAGAGTGGATGGTGAAGGTCTTTTGTAAGTGTCAAGTGATCTGGGTGTTTGATTCAAAGAGGATAAGTTGTTTAATCTGACTCTGACGTATTCTAAAATCTTACAGCTCTTACACATTTTAAGAATTCAACGATCACTATAGGGCCTTTTGTGAAGTCTATTTAAGTGAAAAATCTAAAATTTTGCTTCAACGCCACTGTGATTCTCAGCCCTAAGCGCGAGCTTCGATGCTTGCGGGTTGAAATAAAAGAGTTGAAAATAGAAAAGAAAGAAAGAAAGAAAACATTGAAAATTAAAAGAAAGAGAAAATTCAACTTTTCAGGGGTATCCAAGCAACTCTACCAGGGCTATGGACGCTCGACCGACAGTAGAGCAATGTTTGGGAGAATCATAGCGACAACCTCATCGGGGCTATGGACACCTGACTGATAGTGATGAAATGTCCCAGATGCTTTTGGAGTTAGAATAAACTACGTAGCTTGAATTGATGGAGCTTGGGTTCCTGTAGCAACTGAAGGATGGCAATTAATGCAATTGCACACACTTGGATTTTCAACATACTAAAGGTTGGGTTGGCTAGTGGTTTTGATCCTTTAGTTGGGAATTTGGTTTGTTTTCCCTAGCGTGAAGGTCAGAACCAAAGATTCTGGGTTCGTGATTCCAGTTTGTCATCGAAATGCTCTAGAGCATTTCCCCAGCGAGTCGCCATTTATTGTGCATGTTTTGCACACACGCCCCGCCGTAGGCAGGGACCCCCTCTTTTCGCTCTCGACAGGCTGCTTTACTCTTGTTTTGTTTTGCGTGCCCCATTTTCCAAGCCCAAATTAGTCATGTGCCTTTAAACGATCAAATCCCCTTGACCAAATTCACCTACTTGGGGTATTCAAATCTAGGGAGAAATAAAGTCCCTCGTCCCTTTTTTGCCTTTTGTCTTGTTCTTGCTGACTTGGTCCCTAGTCGTTTGATTCACTTTTTCCTATATTTTTGACTTTGGGGACAAGTTTCTTGTGGATTTGGGGTGTTTTGTGGTGCCTAAGTGAACTGCCAAGGTTTCGTCAATGTTTTGTTAAGTTTTGGTGGTTTTGGAACTTTCCCTCCAGAACTACCTCCCTCTTTGGCTGTTTTGAAACATCTGTGGACCCCCGACGGTCCCATTTCCACATTTTTGACTTTGGGGGCAAATTTCTAGTGGATTTGGGATGTTTTTGTGGTGCCTAAGTGAATTGCCAAGGTTTCGTTAAGTTTCAATGGTTTCAAAACTTTCCCTCTGGAACTCCCTCCCTCTTTGGCTGTTTTGAAACATTCGTGGACCGCCGACGGTTCACTTTCCACATTTTTGACTTTGGGGACAAATTTATGGTGGATTTGGGATGTTTTTGTGGTGCCTAAGTGAACTGCCAAGGTTTTGTCAATATTTCGTTAAGTTTCAGTGGTTTCAAAACTTTCCCTTCAGAACTCCCTCCCTCTTTAGCTATTTTGAAACATCCGTGGACCTCCGACGGTCCGCTTTCCACATTTTTGACTTTGGAGACAACTTTCTGGTGGATTTGGGATGTTTTTGTGGTGCCTAAGTGAACTACCAAGCTTTCGTCGATGTTTCATTAAGTTTCGGTAGTTTCAGAACTTCGTCCCTTTTTGGCCATTTTGAACATTCGTGGAGCCTCGGCGACCCGGCCTCCGGGACTCCACCCCTCCGTCGTCGTCCGAGACTTTTCCTTCCAGGCCACCATGTGGTCATTGCCTTTTAAAAAGGGCGGCGACCCTATGCCTTTCCCCTTTCAAGCTTCCTATTTTTTTTCAAATGAGTCAAATGTTAAGGAAGTTTTTATGGGCACTCTTCATTCCCCTTTTCCCATGCGCTATAATTGAAAAATCTTGGTTTTGCTAAGTTTTGTGAGGTCCAGGAACTTCCCTTCCAGTTTGTTGTCCCTCATTCGCTGCCTGTCCCTTTGGGCCCGCATTAATGTTTGTGATCCAAATGAGCTCCAAATATGAATATTATGATCTTGTGATGATGCATGGATGGATCTAAGAAGGATTTTGCAAAATTTGACTAACGTTTTCCTTGATTTGTGTATGAAAGCACTTACAATACTTCATGTATGTAGGATTCAAGGAGCCTACTGCAGGTCCGTTAGGAGACCCATCGAGAAAGTTGAACAAGGAATGCGCATAGCTCATGTCACCATTCATTTCATGTTCGCCTCTCCCCCTAACACCCACCAACAGGGTCAGTGTTAGAAGAAGGCCTGTGCTAAGAAAGTCAATGACAAAAATGCAAGGGGGTGGCCTTGAAGAAAGCATAAGGGAGTTGTTCGCCTGAATCAGGGGCAACCAATCTATTGATGCCAATCATCGACAGGCTCGTTTGATCCAAGGAAGAACATTACAAACACATCAAGCAAAGGGTAATTTTCAAGCAGTTTCAGCTATAGTAAAAGGGCAATCAGCTAAATGACGAAATTGCTACAACACCTAAGCACTAGATGACAAAACAGGGAAAAAACAGGGAATGTTTTTTAATTACTGAATATTGTGGGGTAGGTGAAATCCTAATGTAATCAAATTTGGGCCACACAATGTAATTCAATCCTAGCCATTCATTCGGGCTTTGGAAAACTATAAATAGGGGCTTGCCCCTCATTTGTAAGGGTTGGAGAGTTGTAAAAATAAACATTTACAACAATAGAAGACAACATTGCATGATTTTATGGATGTTCTCATTGATTTTGCTCATCTTGCATGCATGGTTCTACCTTCTATGTTAGTTTTAGTATTATTTTCTTGAATGGTTGTCATGATGGTGTTGCTGTTATAGTATTTGATGAGCTTCCAGCCCATACTTTTAGCACTTGTTGATGACAAGCTGCTGTGCAAAGTTAGCTTGGGCTTCTTTCTGTCATTGCTGCAACCTAGTTCAATTACATGTCCATGATATGTATGTGTAATTTGAAAATTAGCAAACCTTAGAAGATTGCACTAGTTTTGTGTAGCTGTAGGTTTCTCTTGGTCAAGCAAAACTCAGTTTAGGAAGCCTGTCTACTGTAGCAACCACCATTGATACTGTTCATTCATAGCTTAGGATTATAATAGCTTTCTTAACCCTTCTCCTTTTGTTGTTTCTTTTAATCCTTGGTTAGAGTAGGATTCAAAGCATCACCATGAAGCTAAATCATATGAACTTGATGAGTTTTAGCTTGTTGTTTTGAGTGGACAACCATTGTTCATTCACTTCCAACACTTTGAAACTGCATTTGCAAACCCAACTTCCCATGCTTTGTAACTCATCTGTAAGTCCACCTTGTGATTCCAGCAAATCACATAAATCAACTAAGATATTCCAAGCATTGTCAAGACCTGACATTAGAGACCTTGGGATAGTGTTCTGCAATTTTATTGTGGAAGATTGTCTTTCAAGAGAGGTGATGCACCTATGCATTACCTGTGTTGAGAAGTGCATAAAAAACACATAAACACCATTGAGTTGTAAAACCTTAACTTTGCTACCCATTTAGGATAAAGGTACCCATTTTTAATTTATTTAAATTTGTTGTCATCCCATTGTATTTACATAAAATCAAATATCAACCTTTGTAAACATTATTATAAGTAGTTGATCCATTGTATTCCATGATATCATTGCCCCAACAATGCAAATCATTTGTGTGTCTCACAAACATCATTCACATTGAGTTTTACATTGTTGTTAATACCACATCCATTTGTGAAGTGAGATATTGCATCAAACACTTTAAGGTGTTAAGAATAATGTATTTTAGTTTCTAAATGTTTAGTACATCTACTTCTAGAGGTGTGAAATTCTTGTATTAAGATAATCCGACATATAGATGCTTAGTGATAGTCTAATATAAGTTTCGTAATGCATTAGATGTGGTTTATATAAAGGTAATTTTTCTCTTATTTTAGTAATCTCGAGAACAAAACCTTAGGAAACACCCCATTTGGTCCAACAAAACCTAAAGAAGAAGGATTTTCACATCGTCATCAATTGGTCCATTCATACTGCTATTTGATTATAATTATTTCCTATCACTTTTATTGACACACCTTTGGCCATATCTTTTAGCAAATGTCTTTAGGATTCACGGGATTACATGTTTGAGCACCAATAGGGCCACCTAGTATTTTTCATGAGTTATAGTTAAACTTTATAATTATTTATAGAATTTACGGTTTTTAATATCCATAAGGTCAAAGATATTTTAGGGATAATTGACTCGATCATTTTAACTTTTTATAATATTGATCTTCAACTATTTATCTTGATGATAAATTCCCTTATTTTCTCAACATTCTCATCTTTGACCAAATATTGTATCCAAATATCTAGTTCAAATTCCACTATAATCCTTGCACTCCAAAATAGATTGTTTCACCGACTCAATTGTTATAGTGTAAAAGACTAATACCCAATCTTCCCATTCTTTTTGGTCTCTTACATCTTTTTGTTTCACATCGAATATGACATGAGTTAGTCCTTACTTAGGCTATGAGTATTTTCTCTCTCCAAATGACATTTAATCCTATGTAAGAGTTTTGTTTGCATGATCATATGTATAGTTAAATTCATCAAGATCATGTGTAGGCCTAATGACATGGCCAATAATTTTGTTTATGCAATCAAAGGTTTTTTGTTTTTTTTTAATTTCTTTTCCATTCTATTTTTTTTAATTTCTTTTTCATTGTATTTTTTTTAAATTTTGTGACTATTTTAAGTATACTTAAGTTTATTTAATGATATTTTTAATCATTAAAATTTAGTTATTGTAATGATGAAAATTGAGAACATGCACCCTTTTTCTCCCTTGTGTTTCAAGCACACTTCCATTAGAGTTTTTTTATGAAATAATAAATTTATAAGTAGTATAATCTTGTGTGAATTCTTTTTGAAAGTATATATTTTTATATTCTTATCATTATTGATTCTAAGAACTTAACTCTATCTCTAAAACCTCCATTTTGTCACCCTCGACGAGATCCATGAGTGCAAAATTAACCTAGTCATTTATGTGGCTATCAATATGAATCTCTAAAATTTAAATTTGAAGTAAATATTGTTGAATTCATCTTAATATGAGTTGACCTTGCACACATTTCTATTAATTTATGTGCTATGTTGTTGTCATTAAATGCACTCATTGTCCATTTAAAAACTAATTAGGAGATTTATGAAAAGCATTATTAGAGATCATTCATGATACATTCAAACTAATATCATTATAGCATACATCATCTCGGGCATGCTTACACATTGTCTTTAATAATTATTTTAAAGTTATTGAATTGATCCTCCTAGGGACTTACCAAAGAGAACACAATCCTTGCTCAACAAGTTGCCAAATTCAATGTTTGCAAGGACAACTTCCTGAGCTCATAATGCAAACATAAAGGTGAAATAATCATATTCAAAATTTAGCCAACTTATTTATTTGAGTACAACTTCAAGTCCACATGTTAGTTCATTTCTACAAGCACAAATATAAATTAAAGCAAACCATAATTAGTTTTTAGATTTACAGGCGCTCATCTAATTGAGTTCTAAAATCCTAGTATGATGATGTGTTGATCCTCTTGAAATCCTCAACATAATTTTCCTCCCTCATTGTGTTTGATTCATTTACATTTTTTAATTAATTTAACATTGATTATTATAATCCAAACTCTTAAACCTAGGCTAATTGTTCAATAAATTTCTTTAATTATCAAATTACCCTAAATATTTGTGTAGGTGTGAGTTAATACTTTACATTTTTGCAAATATGGCATTCCTACATGACCTAGGGTTTTTAGATTGGTTTTTTTATTACACCTTTAATTTTATATGTGATTAAGGTTTAGGTCAACCCTTTAAGCTTCATTTATATTCTAATGATTATAATTTCTCTCTTCATTTTCATATCTATTTTATCCTTACCCATCCACCCTTGCTCATTCATCATTATATATATTTTATCTCAGATTATCATATTCCATTATCTTTAGTCTCTATCCATGCTTGTCTTATAGATCTTAATATATTTTTGTGCTAATCTTGTCTATGATTCTTTGATCCTTGATACTCTTATGTTCTTTTATCCCATCGATGGACATGAATTCTCTATGGAGACCATGTTTCATCATATATGTGATTTTTCCCACCTCATAGATTTGGTATTATTTTTATTTCTCTCCTATAAATACTTACCTTACTTATCCTTGAGTTTCATATTGCCTCTACTTTGCTTGTGCCTAGTGTTCATAGCGTGTTTAAGCATGCTAATATGTTACCTTTTAGCACCTTTTCTCATCATGCTTTAGATTATATTGATTATACTTTAGCCTCACTCAAATATAGGGATGTTTCCTTCATTTCATGTTGATATACCCGGTGATTACATCTCGTATGTACATCTTGTGTTAGCTTTCCTTGTTCACTTATGGGTTCTCATACTTTTGCCTCTCTTGTTTCATTTTTCCTCAAATTTGTCATCATGTAGATACACATGCTCCATCTTCGTGTGAGGTATTTATCCCTTCTCCCCTTTCTCATGACTCTTGGTTTATTGGTGATATATTTAGTGAGGATCATCATGATAGTTCTTTATTTTCCATAGCAAGGTTGATGACTCTTTGGTTTATGGTGATTGGTTTATGATACACATTATTTTAACATTATTGTGACATATAGTCACTTAGTGGAAATGAAGATAAAAAATTACATGTTAAATATTTCTCATCTCCATATTATGCATACATATGCAATGATGCTTCATTGATGAGTACATTTGGTGAAACTTTGATTGATATTGTTAAACAAATATTTAATTCATATCATAATTATTATATATCTCTACATGAATTATTCATGTGCTTTCATAGATTACCTTAATATTTTCCTTAGATCATGTTTTAGTCATGATTCCCATTCTTTCCCTTTTAGCTAGTTATTGAATCCCATGGATATTTTTATATATCATGAAGATATAGTAATTTTTTATATCCTTAGGGACTCTTATTTGGATAATTTTATACTTTCTTACAATGTAATATTGAGTGCTTATGGGGTACATTGTTGTAGACCTTCTATTAAACAAACACACAACCTAGACATACACGAAGATAAGGAACATCGTAATGATAGTGTACCACTAGTTGATGATACATCTTTCTAATTATCTCCCACTAATATATATGATATGCATGTACATGTATGGATATGAGACGTGTTAAAATGCCATTTCATCTTATTTAAGCTCCTTGACAAGTAGGATTGACCATTTAGAAAAGTATGTTGATGCTCATTAACAAGTATTTAATAAAAAGATAATATTAGTGAGATATGACACAATCCCTTAGCATGTGATATTTTCACTTATCCTTCCCTAATTGGAGTTGCAACACTTTTTTAACAAAGTATAATAGTAGATGTGATCTATTGTTTCATCTAAAGACTTTCCAATATCTTATTTTGGCGAGGATAAGTTTCTTGCTAAAATGTTTCCAACAATCTTGAGTGGCCATAAATTTATATGGTTTTATTCATTTCCTTGTGTTTTTATCACTTCCTTTAAGAATTTGACTAATGTTTTCATGATTTTTTTTAATGCAATGTTGAACCTAAGACATTTATTGCTCGTGCCATACAATGAAACTAAGAGGGACACGAGCAAATTAAAGACTGTATTTCTATATGTTAGTCTTTTACTACTAATTTGAAGTCTACATTATGGTGTGCTATGATCTAATATATATTTATTAATGATTTGATTTACTATTCAAAAGACATATTTTTCAAAATTTATGATTCATTTTTAGATTTAAGTGCTATTGAATGTAGATGTAAATGTGTTTGATTATAATATCCTCTTTTATATCACTATATTTTTAACAATTCCCCTTATATTCATGAGTTACCCTCATTATCGCATTTTGATCAAGGGATGATGATGATGTACCTAGTGAAAACATCATATCCATGTCAAACCACATAGATTTAGAGAATTTACTATGTTGTAGTATATGTCATTGCAGAACTAAGCATCTTCTATTGATAGATATATGGATTACAACACACAACATATTGAATTTACCCATATAAACATTGGAATATCCTTAAACACCCTACTATGATCTAACATGTGCAAATTAGGTAAATGATGGTGAAAAGCCTCGTTATTAAATATTTGTACAATATTAACCCTCTCACTATCAAAGAAACCCTTATTTAAATGCTTAATATAATATCTTAAATAGATAACTCTTTTGGTCACACTTTTACTAAATTACTAAAATGACTATTTTCACAAAAAGTATGGATTGAAACCTCTTAACCCATGTCATGACTAGAAAAAATAATTTTTATTTATATAAAATTCTAGGGCTTGAGGGTAGATCTTTACGTGTCATTGAGAAATAAAATCCCTTGTTCATATTAGGAAAATTGATCCTTGATTTTTCCACTCTCAAAACTTCTCCTAAGGTTTTCATTGTTATTTCTAACTAACTATGCACCATTTAGGAAGATAATTTGTTTGTGTCTATATTCAAGTCCCAGTGGATATACTTAATATGATTCAAAAAATATAAACCAATTAGCTTCCTTTTCCTATTTGAATTGTTTAAAAAACTCACAAATAGTCTTAGATAAATTATTGGAAAAAATCAACATACATGTTATGTGTTTTCATCTAAATATCATTGATTTGGTTATCAAATAAATTATTGTAAAGAAGTAATAATGATTAAACCAAGAAAAAATCCCTAAAAAATAATAATTTAGTTTCTTCTTTTCAAACTATAATGGCCATTTATCATTGAGGGC
This sequence comes from Sequoia sempervirens, assembly GCA_007258455.2. Lineage (NCBI taxonomy): Eukaryota > Viridiplantae > Streptophyta > Pinopsida > Cupressales > Cupressaceae > Sequoia > Sequoia sempervirens. Next base: position 24,144 of record VDFB02150346.1, on the reverse strand, counting down.
TAATAATATTTTAATAAGAAAGCTAAGAGGGTACTTACCATCTTACATTTAAGCTCTACATTTTTTTCCTTTTTTCCTTTTTCCTTTTTCCTTTTTCCTTTTTCATTTATTATTTTTATGGCTTCCCTTGTACTTCTCCATGGCCAACAAGATAAAATTCCATAGTTCATGCAATAACATAAAAAATCCTTGTTTAATGCTACTTGAAATGACTATTTAATGCTTGGAACCAAGTTATTCTTAGTTGGAGGGTGTATGTTAGGGGTTGAAAAATAATGGTTAATATTTTCTTTGTCTCTCATAATTCCTTTTCCATCCGTTCATTAATCCAACATTCCCTTTCAATAAATGATTCAACACTTCTTTCTAATCAACTATGAGACATGTTTATAACATAATATATGATGCATAAATTTATGATACAAATCTCCACTTATAAATGCATTCTAATTCTAATATGGTCTTTATTTATCATTTTGATACAATTCAAGAATATAAAAAGTATATATGGACTTCAAAGAAATTATAACAAAAAAGGACATATATCCCAATAAGAAAGATTGAATATGCTCTCCTTATGAATGAATCTTCACCTTCCTTCATGAAAATAAAAACTCCAAATCTCACCTCTACTTTTTTAGTTATTTTAAGTGAGGGTTAAGGACCCTCTCTCATTTAACTAATAATATGATAGCAAATTCATGAAATTATTGCTTTAATTTAAGGCATAATGAGAGCTTTCAATAATTTTAATATCAAAATGACTACAAGATGAGCTTGTGAGACATCTAACAAAATGAATACTAGTAAAGGAAAAAAAGAAAAAATGGTTGATTGTTGAGCCATAAAAATAGACCAAGATGATTGGTATATAAATCTATTAAATCAAATTTGAGATAATATAAAATATTCTTACATTTACGAGCCACAAAGGATTTAACTTCTTATACATCTATTATTTACACATTACAACTGATAAAATAAAACTATAGGCTCCTTCCTCTTGTTTTAGCAACCTTGGCCTTTATTGTAGATATTTAATTATTTGGCCCAACTTTGGCACGTTGAAGCACATCTAGAAAGGGGAGCTCCTTTAACATTTATAGATCACTAGTCCATCGAGTGTGGGATTGTAGAAATCCACCAAATCTTTGAGAAATCCTTGAATATTTGTAACCTGTTTGAATAGTGCCACTAGCCTATATTCAATACTAGAAATAATGCCAATCGAATCTATACCATGAATTTCTAAGCTCACAAGGGGAAGATACGTTGTGCTTTTAGGAGTAGTGTTATATACAACCTCTTCCATGCTTGCTTTGATCTTATTTGAAATATGATATTTACCTAGAGCCTTGGTGTGTTATTTATCACTAATGACAATATAAATATTTGACACAAGCATTAAAGAAATATCAGTGTTGAATTTGTGTCAATTCCTTCGATGAAATCTCTATTGAGCACTTCTTGAATGGTCACTATAATTTCACCTCGAACGAAGAAAAATATTTATAGTATGGATTCCTTAATCTCCTAAATGAATACCATTTGCTTCAATTAATTGCTAATGTAAATGAATGATTCCATTGGGAGATTATTAATACCATTGAGAGAACATAGAGGAGAAAGAGGGAAAATGATATCAAATATTGTGTTACAAAAAATAAGAAGCAATCAATGAAATATACAATAAGGCAGACATGCTTGAACATGTCCAAATGTGTGTGAAGTACCACACCAACCTTTGGATATTGACTATATGTGAAGTTGAATGACGATATATTATGGGTTAATGATCCATATCTTTCTAAGACCAAGCCAATGGTTGACGTCATAACTTATGATTGATTTATTATTGTTATCAATTCGATGATTAAATAAGAATTCTACCATGCTATTTCCTTCATGGTAGATGTGTGTGACAAAGAAAGAAGATAAGCTATCCAATATACCCCTAGCTTCATTCAAAATATTATTTATTCTCCAATTGGTTGAATTCCTTTTCCATGTACATATTACATGATTATCATAAAGTCATGCTTAATCATTATTGTGTCAATGTTGCATTGTTTTACTAGTTGGAGACTTGGTAGGAATGCTTTGACTCTTACTTTGTAGTTTTTGTTTAGTTCTAATTTCTTTGAGTTAATTGTGATCATATTATCTTGGGAGTCCTTGATGACACATCCAACATTTAACAATCCTAGATTGCCCTATGAGTCTCCATTAAAATTGGATTTGAATTCACCATTAGGTGGTGAAACCCATTTGACCAAAGTTCTACTTGTTATGAAAGGTGTCTCAACCACGCTCCTAATGTTGAGTATATAAAGAATATAGTTTTTAGACTATGGAACATAAAAAACTCAAATTTTGAGCTATAAACTTTGTTTTTGGGCAAAATAGAAATTTGGGCGGTTGACATCACTTCTAGGGATGTTTGTTGCATATAAATTTTTGAACTCTACAATTTAGAAAAGGGGGAGCAACAACCTCCCATATTAAAAGTTATGGCCTTTGGAAGTTGGGCATCCTACAATAGAAATTTAAAAACATACAGGACATAGAGATGAGTTGCAAGAGGAAGTTACACTTGTTGACCAACTTATGATGCATGTTATGATACATCATGAGATATATTTAAATGAAGATAACAAATCCAAAATGAAATGTTCAAGTTGGTGTGCAGATTATGATAGACTTATGACAAGTCAAGGGAATATGCTATTTTAAGCCTATGAATCCATCTTGGGATTTGGGTGTTATTTTTCTAATTTTGGGTGGTTGTAGCTCATGGTTTTGCAATTACAATTTGATGGTTTCATGCACTACTTCTATTTATAAAATTCTTGAGATGAAGGTATCGATAGTGAGTTTGTAGGTATTATGCTACCAAAATTACTCCATATCTTTGATTATGTGATACTCCTACAATAGCTTGCTCTACAAGAGTAATGTAACTATGTTTAAATTCTTTAATAATACATTGGGTTTCTTTGTAATGTGGGGTTTTTCTCTTGAAAAGGTATACCCCATGTACATTCGTGTTGTAGTATAATTTTGTTAATATCTTATATGTGTTTCTCTTTTATGCAATTGTAACAATCTAATTTTGCACAACACTTTCTTCTAAGATTAGCTTAGGAAACATTTTCACGTACCTTTCTTCCTTTTACTATTTGTTGAAGTATTATTGAATCCATCAATCCCATGAATGAGGGCCCCCTTTTTTGTAGCTTCTATTTTTTATTATGTTATTTTTTATTGATAGGAAGGGGAAATCTTACAAGCTCAAAGCAACACATGCCTAAGTTTATCAAAATCTAACACCTAGAAGACAAGCTCAAATATTAAGAAGACAAATATATGTCTAAAGCCCCCAATCTACTTATTAACACACAAAACCATCATAGAAACATGATTTATATAATTGTTTCTAGCTTTTAACAATTTTAGTAAATATAATGAGTCTTTTTGTTTGCATAGGATTTGATGCATGCGTGCTTTAAACCATCTCAACCTTAATAATATGATATTACATTGTTGATTTTTCATTGTTCATGTTTGTAATAATCAAAAGGTAAACGTCCATTGATTTGGATGAAGTGTTAAAAAGGAGCATCACCATAATGAAGACCTTAGTTCAATTCACTTAGGAACTACTAAGTTAACCTTGGGGCATGAATGCCTTAAGAGGTAACACCATTGCATTTTGTCCTATTCTAGCACTTGTTTTAAGTGTGTAGTAAGTGCACATTGTGCTTGAGAACTGGGCCCCAATTGTTCTCTAAGAGTTGTGAGAACGTTTAACTCCCACAATTCATTAATCAAAAAATAATAATATGAAGATAAGTGAATCACTTAACTCAAACTCCTCTAAGTATTTTAGGAGGGAGAGGAATGCCAAATTCTATCCACTAATTTGGATTGAGAATAGAGAATGAAAATATGAAAATAATACAATGTGATTATATACATTAACATTTCTTTTTTATTAATAGATATTTGAAAGTATTTATTTGCTAAATAAATATTCTTCCAATTATTATTAAAAAATAAGATGATGTATCCTCACTTAAAAATTATTCATAAAGATCATCTTTAAATGACTTAAAACACATATGAGTCAATTCTACTTTAGGGTCAATTCTCCTTTAGGATTGACTAAAAAGTCAACAACACAATTACCTCCCTTTTGATGTAGGCAAGACTAATCACAAAAACCCTTTCCTTAATTAACTTGCTAATGATAACTACTTCTATTAATGTTAATAGTTTAATAATGATGTTGGAGTTCACTTTCAAGTTAAATAATTGTCCACCATTTCATTCTCAATTTATGTACCTCTTTATTCTTTTAAGAAGTTCCATCAAAATTTAATTCTATCAAAAAAAAGATTATTATATTTTTAGTTCATGAAAGATAGCATAACATTTTTATTAATAATTATGTTGTCGATTTTATATCTCTAATTTTTAAAATAAAATTGTGTAATATATATGACTTTTGAGTAAAAAATATAGTTTTATTAATTAATTAAAAAAACACTTTTTATTCTAAATGTTTGTCAAATTTTTTACAATAATTGAATTTATTAAAGAGGTGTGTAAAATTAGACTTTAACATAAGAATCAAATTCATTCATAGTGAATAGTGGTTAAATGAACCTATCTCTCATGATCTTGAAAGGTCTACTTAACACTCATTCAATGTAAGTTTAAAATTTAATATCATAGATTAAGCCATCAACTTAGTTGACCAGAACTCTTAAGATTATAACTTTAAGTGCATAGTTTTTTAATAAATTTAATATCATAGATTACGTAACCAACTTCGAGATGCCGAGAACTCTGAGAGGTTATAACTTTAAGTGCATAGTTTTTTAATAACATTATGATTTTGTTGTTAGTTTTTGTTGTCAGCTATACATTTCATAACTATATTTTTTTAAAGTATTTATTATATTCATACCAATTTTTTCCTAATACACTTAAATTTTAAACATGATTCCATTTAAATTTTTAAATAAATAATTTTAGATTTTTTACATTTATTTAAAAAATATAAATCCATTTCGTAAAAAATGAATATGTATCATAAAATATTAAATAATAATTATAAAATAAAAATCATTGAGACCTATCTTACTTCTTAATTATAATATTTATATATATAAAATTAAATATTGTACTTTAAAAAATATTAAATAATAATTATAAAATCAAATCATTGCAAGAGGTGGCCCATGTTACTTCCTAATTGTGATTGTAATATGTAATCTGGTGAAAAGGCTAGAACCCATGTGAGCTTATACAAGAAAGTTTAAACGTACTACTCCAAACACGCCACGTGTGGTATGCATTCCACGTGGGTGGCCACCCATTCCTTAATCTAGATGTCCGTGAAATTTCCTCTTCCTCGATTTACATTACCATAATTAAACTTACGTCAAGTGACGCGCCAAACAAAGTTTTCGAGCACCGAAGGCGAAGGATTCGCGGCAGCAGACAGAAAAATAGATACCCAGGGTTAGGCTCCGTAACCACGGTTGGAAACATTGTTCCCGCGGGGTCTTTTCAATACTATTGCAGAGGGAAAGGAAAGTTCTCTGGTGCAAAGATCTGAAGATTTTCAATTGCAAACCCTAAATACTGCACAAACCCTTAGTAATTGAGATCGGGTTTTTAGAAGAAAGTTAAATTTTTAATAGTTGTCGTGAGCATTTATTTTAAGGAGCTGCTAAATTTGGCCGACAATTTGAGCTTTTTAGGATCAAAGAATTCCACAGTAAAATTTCATAAATCTCGTAAACATTTATGTCAGTTGAATCCGTGGCAGAAGAAGCTGTTAACTTTGTGAGAAGATTTGAGTTTTTTTCTTCCTTGCCCTGCCGGATATTTTAGGGTTTTAATTTTTTTTTAGAGCTCCTAAGATGTCAGCAAGGGGCCGGGGAAGGCCGAGAAAGCTTCCAGAAAAGGAAAAACAAGCAGAGGACGACGATCTGAAAGGGGACAGAGCAAGGCCTCAAAAAGAGGAAAATACAACGCTGAAGGATTTCATGGAGGATGTAGAAATATTGAAAGGTAGAGCTAGGCCGCGAAAAAATGATATTTTAGCTAAATCCGTGCAAAACTCTGCAAAGACTGAGGATTCAGAAAAAAATGGAATTTTAGGCAAGTCTGTGCGAAGCTCTGCAAAGACAGAGGATTCAGCGCAGATTTCTGAAAAGGAGACGCATGATATTGTTGTTTTGAGTTCTACACCGCCCGATTCGCAGAAGGAGCGATGGCGCCTACGCAGCATGTGGGAGTTGGCCGCCGTGTTAAATTTTTTGCATGTAGGTTTTTAATAAGATGAATATTTAGTTTTTTTAATAAGATGGAAAATTTCTTTAGCGGGTTATTAGTTTATGTTTTGAGTATTTTAGGTGGTTTATAATGGAGGATGAGTTGCCTGCAGGTTTTTCGGCCAGTGTTGAATATAACTTTGGAATTTTCAGCCGAGGAGCTTGAGACTGCGCTTATTACTCCGAATAATATACTGAGTCAGCTGCATATACGTTTGCTGAAGGTTCGTTGTGCTGTATTTGAATTTGTTAAGTGTATAAATGAATTCTTTTTGGCATCTATTTGCTACGTAGCGTTTGAAGGATTGATTGTGAAGATAAACAGTTTGTGAGTAAATGTAGAAATATAAATGTTTTAGAATAAAAATCAAATTACTCTTCGGAGGGATTGGCACCAAACGCAGTATATTTTTCAGTGCCAAAATGAATTTACCTAGATTAGATGTTTATGCTATTGCTTTGTTTTTTAAGAGCAAATATAAATCTTCAAAAAAATCATGAGTAATTACACAGTGGAAGGCAATGCCACAGCAAAGTGTATAGAAAATTTAACGTCCAGAAAGTTAAATAAAGTGCTTAAATGGATAGTGAAACAGTATCCTGTGGATTAGCAATTTATGCTGCCCTTTTAAGGGTAACGCAAATGTTCTTTCTGAAGCTTTTATCTCAAATTCAAGTTTAATTACACTGTACTATGCAATACCATAGCAAAATTTACGGAAGTTTTCGACATCTTGTACATTTTGGAAAAAAAATAAAATCATATAGGTTGGCATGCTGCATTGCATTTTAAAGCGTAAATACAATATTTTTTTGTTTTAAAGAAAAAATATCAATATGTTAGACTAGATGAGGTGCTGCTACAGAAAAAAATGATAAAAGTCCAGAAAGCCTGATAAAACTTGCAGGATTTGAGTCAATTGCGTGATAAAACATCCTGCAGAGTAGCAAGTTATGATTTTGGTTTTCAAGGGCAATTTGAAGGCATTTGTCAATAATAAAAAGTTAAATTATACTGTAATAGGCAGTGCCACGACAGACTTGCTAAACTTTCAATGGTGGAAAATCCGGTAAAACTTGAAGGGTTCAAGTGAATTGTGAAGATAAAAATCATCATGCAGATCATAGTGTTATGCCTTTTCTTTAATAAAGATAATGAAAATATTTATTTGTTTTCAAAATTGAAGTTGTATATTACTTGATGAAGCAACGTCTCAGCAAAAATTCGGAAATGGCAAGTTGACTTGCAGTCTGTAACATTTATCCCATGCTGGATTGCCATAGTAATACTACTCTTTTGAAGTGGCTGATTGTGCTACGGCATATGACTCTCTGCACCACTAGAATAATTGGAATTTATTTTTCTTAGTTTCAAATGGACATTGAACAAGTTATTGAATGAAGTTTTCTACAGGTGGCCATTTTGTTTGGTTTAGATTTTTAGTTAAACCAATGATGGCTGGGTCTGTCATTCATTATAAGAGCTTAGCGATGATGCATATCCAATTTATATATATCAATAGGTTTAAGGCTTTCTGTAAGAGTCAGTTGTTTATCTGCATTATTTACTAGTACTTAATGTCCACAAATTGGCCGCTGACTAATATTTTAGAAATCCTAAACTATAAGTGTCAAGAAATTGGATTCATATATGTCATCAGCTCTGATGTTTTGGCAAAGGAGTTCATTCAGAACAGTTACTAAATAACAATCTCCCAGGCAGTGCTCACCAGAAAACAAAGCTATTTATGAAATTTTATAAGTAGTATATATTAGGTAGTTTGAGTTGGCAACTTGGCATTTAATAATTTTTTGCTGAGTAAGTAGTGAATGTGGAGTTGTATCTTAAGTATTAGCTAAACATTATGGGTTCAGCTAAATCACACTGCCTTTTGATCCAGTCAGTCTTCATGCTATGCCTATTCATAAGTCTAAAGGATCATAACCCAATTAATCTCACAAAAATGATCAACAATTCAATATCTCATAAGTATGGAATAAAAATGATACAACATCATTAAGTTAATAAATTACATAACACAACCTCATGTATTTAGTGCATAATCCAGGTAAATGCACATAATAACTGATATTCAAAAATACAACTCTGACTCTCATGCCATGAAGTCAAATAAATATACAATCTGGAAGCACAAATACAATCTATCGTATAAGAATAATGTGAGGAATATACAATACAGCCTCCGATTGCCATCGACCCTCACAGTCATCTGCACGCCAAGAGACGAGAACATGGTTCAGGCGCTTTTTCGCCCAACCACGAAACTTACATTTCCGACCCTGCACAGAGTACCTAGCAACCTGGAAATAAAAAGCAGGAGGGAATCCCGGTGCAAGCTTGATGTATATACACGCGTTTCTAACATGAACATGCAATGTCCCACAAACAGGATCTGGCAAAGAAATATAATAATTTTGCTAGGTAAATTTCATCTATTTCAATGAACACATGGCTTTGGCCAAAGCACTAAAAGTATCAAGTAGATCCTGAAAAGAGGATCGACCTTGTCTATTAACCAAATTCGGCACCCTATCCTGGAAGGTAAACCCAACACTAAGTATTTCCTTTTTCTTTCAGACAAATGTTCAATTGTATATTTTTCATTGTTTTATCTTTTCATGCCTAATTAGTAAAGTAATCATTGATATGCAATCCATTCTTACATGCAACCATTTTATCATGCATTTCTAAATATAGTTGAAAATGTGAAACTATTTCCATTGTATGCATTAATTAATGAAAAACTTAATCTGATTGCTATCAAAAATTCAGAATATAACAAAACAGAAGATATATTACAATTTTACTGTAAATTCTTTTTCATAAATACAAACACCTTCCAGCACTCTCGGATTTCATTCTTGCAGAGAATAAGGAACAAAACTAATGTTCTCAGATTGCATGGAGTTTCTATTTATGGATATTCTTGATTTATTTTAGTCTTGATCTAAAACTTGGCAAAGAAACAACCACCTAACTGAGACTATACACAGGCCTGATATAAAACAGGGTTGTAAACAGCAATTCAACTTTAAGCAAGAGTGGTAGAGCTTGTAGGATTCTAGCAAAAAAAAAAAAGAAAGTAAGTCTAAGTGTTTTTATTAAGGAGTTGAACGAAGGCAAATATCTCTTACTACTGCTACATCAAACTATTCACAAAAGCTACAGCAGATCTATAATATATATATATATTTCTTTTTAAAAGGGGTGAATTCAGTATCTAGTTACAGCTGCTACCTTAATCTTTTTCAAAATGCAAACTAATGTATATCTTTTCAGCCACTGCTTTAATCTATACATCATAAACTGAAAGTAAATCTAAAACTTTAAATAGGTACTAACTAAATTTGCTGGGTCTCAGGCAAGTAGGCAATACTGATTTATTCTTATTATTTTAGATTACAAAATAGAAGTAGTTAATTTACAGACTAGTTTTTGAGATGAATACCCGAACTTTGCACCAAAAAATTGAGCCAAACTTCTCCAAAACTTATGCTGGTTGAAGTTCAAATCCCTTATCAGCAATTACCTTCCAGCAGCTGTGTCTTTCTAAAGCTTGATTTTTCTTCCAACTGTTGCTGCTGTCAATGTCAAAGATAATAATGATTTTCTTTTTCTTTTTCCAGTTTTCAATTGCACCCCCTTCTCATGTTTCTTTCACCTATTTATCTTATAAAGCCATGCTTAAAAAAAAGATTCCACCTCCTTATTTTTGCGCTTCATATTTCCTCCATGCAATCTTTTTACTTTAGTTGTATTTATTTTTAATTTTAGAATTGGTGCATACTTTTTATTTTAAAAGTCCTTGTTTTTAATTTTATTGTATTCTTTTATTCTTTCTCTTTTATTTTGCATGCCCAAGTTTAACTATAGTTCTTTATTTAGTTTTGGATTCGAAGGCATGCTTTTTCTATCCTTAATTTTTTTTTTCTTTAGTAATAATTCATGTAGACTTATTTTTATTTGATTTAGTGAAACTTATCTTATTTTAGTTTCATTTTTTATTTTCTATTTTTAGAATTGAAACTTTACCTCCTAATTAAAAATTTTAAAACTTGCTTTATTTGATTTTATATTCTTTTATTTATTATTTATATATATATATTTTTTGATACGCAAGATAGTATTTATATTGATTTTATAGAAGTATACATGCATCTGCTAAGCAGGGGTTAAAGGTCCATCCTGGACTCCAAGCCTAACAAAAAACATTCCCAGCCGGGACAGAAGTCCATCATTTCAACATTCACAGTCCCATTGCAAGCATCAAAGAACGAACTACTATAAGCATTGATACAAAAAATTTAGGTCGGAGGCCGAGCCTCATCCAGCTTATAACGAAATTAACGTGCCACTGCACTAATACTAAAAGTCCATCCAAAGTTTGACAAGCTATAAAATATTAAAACTTGAAAAAACTTCAAACACAGAGGGAGCCTCACATGAAACCGTTTATTTCTGCAAACCTTATGAAATCTTCCATCCACTCCAGCGCCTCCTCCGACACAAGCTTCAGCTTTCTCTTCAAGAACTCCACAACCACGTTTGCTAACTTTCTGTGCCTCGACAGTGCAGGCCCTTTGATGACTAAGATGAAGGGGAAGACTTTAATAGCATCATCTGTTTCCCATAGGAGATCCAAGTCTGCAGGACGCGGAATTCCTTTGCCTTTAAAGGTCGCCTTTAATGTCTTCTCAAGACCTCCAAGCAAGTCATCACGAAACAGGCGCACCATTATCTCCTTTGCCTCCGCCTTTGGGGTGTCCAGGTCCAAAAGCACTGCTAGAAACCGAGAGGAGATATAAGCGTTATCTCTGGAAAATTCCTTTCTTTCCAAGTGTTCTTTGCCTAGAACCATTTTGACAGCAACTATTGACACCGGATCATCCTCGAGCTGAATTCGCTTTATCCTCTAATCCGTAACTTCCCGAAAGGCTATCTGCCTCTCCGTGGCCACCAAGGAGATTGGTGTGTCAACACCAAAACTTTCCAACCCCTCCGCCGAAATATGGATGATGAACTTCGACTCTGTCGTCCTCGCCATTTGCAGAGCTTTTAACAGTCGTTCCCTGCACAAAAACAAAAGACAATACCAGATTTCGAAGACCATACTTTAAAAATGACTTTATCAGTTCATTTAAGAAACCCGTGAGATGTTAAGCCGAGCCTCCGCACATGAGTCTGGATAATGGCAGAGCGAGCATATCGTCCTTGCCATGAAAGTATCCTACGGCCTTCGTCCTTCCGCCTACATACAACTATCACTTTGTGTGAAGTGAGTTGCCACTCGACCCTTCAGCTTTCGTTTCCATTATTGCCATGCCCTACGTGTCACGCTAATGGCGCTTTGAGTTCTGTGCCATACATTTCCCCTGTCATGCACCAAGGTTTCCGCTATTTTCATGAGCGACTAACTTAAAATGATCCCCATCTCCTCCCTTCGGCTATTTGGAAAAGACTTGGGGTGACATGGCTTTGCCACTCCACGAACACCGTGTCCATCCCAACCACCACCTCATGTCCGCCCTGTGATGGCTTGACGCGTGACCAAATGAGGGGCGGGGGAAACCCACCCTACCACCCACATTTATTATTTATATTTTTAGTTTTTGTTTTCTTTAGCAATTTAATAATCATACAATTTATTTAAACTATTTATATTTTAAAACAAGCTATTTATAGATTTTATTAATAAGCTTTTTGTACACTTATTTATTTATATATATTAATAATAATATTATATCATCATATTATATATATATATATATATATATATATATATATAATTTATGCAATTTAATTTACAACTATATCTATATTAATAACAACTTAAATTAGTTTTATTTATCATGCAATTAACTTTAAAAACTATTTATACATTTATTAACAAAAATTTATATATTCATTTATTTATATATATTAATAATAATGTATAAATCGTGCAATTTATATAAAAAATAAAATCTTTTATTCTTCAAATCAATCATTAGTTTTCGAAAACAACATACTCTAAGACATATTTTTACATCACCAATTTAGTCTATTTTGCTAACATAATATTTGTAACATAGCCATCAATTAGGTCATAACATACAATGACATATTTAGAGAACACAAAAACAGCGATGTAACCAGGATATCATAATGAAATCATAACATACTCAATGTAATTATGAATGCTACTACATGCGTGTGTGAATGCCTTGAGATTCCATCTTACCATTCATCTATCAAGCGGCTAGGATACCCCTACCTCAACCATGTTCTCGCCTTCAACAATTACCCACTCATATTCCTGTATTCAGTTGCACTCAGTCACACATCAGTAGGTTAGTCCATAAAAAAACATATATGAGAAATTAAACTCATAATCACATCATGATAACTATTTCCATTTCAATTGCAAATTCAATTTCAATTTCAATTTCAAATTCAAGCATTTAAAATAACATCTAATTTAAAACAATTTGTCTATATTCATAAGATGTTCATCCAACATTCACAACCAGTTCATTTTACTTCTCAAGTAAGTTTACGCAAGAACACGAGATGTGACAATAAGATTAGAAGCATCAACAGAAGTATTGAAACAATCTGTATCATTTGTATATCTATAAGAGTTTCAAGTATCCTCACAAGAAAGGAGGGAAAGGCAGAGCATGGAGGGATCTTAAAAACTGTTAAAACTTGCCGTGCCATCAAAAAAGCGAACATTGAATCTTACAAACTTGGAATTAAAAAGATGTTTACAAAAACTACTTGTAGATAAAACATAGTTTAAAAAAAACCCAAAATTTATTATGGAAATTGTCTTTGAAAATCTGTTCAACAAACTTCTACCACGACTTTTTGATAAACCAAATTAAAAGCTAAAACCAAAAATTTGATTTTAGAAACTAGAATAGAGTCCACCTTGGTTTAGTGCAAAGGAGAGAGAAGTTAACTATAGCCAAACTTTTCCTTGAAATGGTCATGACTCACTACCACCAAAGACAGCAGTCCAAGGGATAAATTTACCAAAGTAGAAAGTGGTCAACACAGCTGGATAGTCAAAGTTAAGGTCACATAAAATCAATGCATGACACATACAGGGCTTTAGCTTGCCTATGATTAAATCTCATCAGCAGTCCAAGGGATAAATTTACCAAAGTAGAAAGTGGTCAACACAGCTGGATAGTCAAAGTTAAGGTCACATATAATCAATGCATGACACATACAGGGCTTTAGCTTGCCTATGATTAAATCTCATCCAAATCAAGATCTGCAGATATAGTTATACTGTACAGTAGTAGCCGACCTTCATCAGAGAAGTGGCTATTAATCTTTAATTGCCATCAGAGTTATGCATCCATCTTTGACTTTATGAATCATTAAATAAGAATGTAAATATTTATTATATAGATTTTTGGTTTAATAATTGTTGCCTAGGTGAGCCACATATATAAAACTATTTGCATATACAACCAGATGGATGCATGTTAATAACAGCATTCGAGATTCTAAAATCTTTAATATTTTAATTTTTTTCACAGTCAACAAAAAATACTACAGTGGGACCTAAATCCCCCAGAAAGATTTTTTTTTGTTCCGTATATTTGTGTAACTATATATAGTTAATGTTTCATTTTCAGACATGCTTTGAAATATGTAATTATTAATAACTTTTTAAATTTTTTACAGGGTATACCACCTGTCAGCAGGACTGCATTAGGAAATGACACATGGATAACAGCACTATGCAAGAAACTTGTTGTTTGGTGGCCATGGGTATTCTCAAGTTACAAAACTTTATGCTTTTATCACAATTGTCTTTTTTCTTCCTAGTTCTAAAACTAACTTATATAAGCGGTGAGGAAAATAGACAGAGATCTAATTGTACTTGACAAATATGCAGGTTGCGAAAGGTGAAGTACCACTTGTTGCATGCCACGGGTAGGCAAATTTACACTTGGAATATATTGTTCATAAAGGTTTCTATAAGGTATACAAAACCAACATATATCTTTTTAATTCAGGGAGGAGATTGATGCATACAAACAGCTGGATCCTGGCACCCGACTATTGATTTTGAAGGCACTGTGTGAAATTCGCTTAGATGTATGAGGAAACTTTCCTTCTGCTGTTTGTATACAACTATTCTCATTTAAGAGATTATGATACAGGGTAACAATAATTGGCAACTGAGGAATCTGTTTCTAGTGTGTGTTATTCATGCCCCTGATTTATTCTTTCATATTATATTCTAAAATAGCAAGAATATTTGAACAATAGTTCAATGTTCTTAGTTTGGAGATTTTAAAATCTTTTATTCTCTGAAATGCTTGCTAAATTCCGTCTGTCTGTCAGTCTTTTTTGATTGTCTTTAACTGGGTGAATTTCCATCAGTCTATTTTATATATTAGCAACTTATATTGCCTATCGAAGATAATTTTTGAGCATGTTGTAATCAATTAATACCCTTCTATTTTTATGCTTGAGTTGTGCTTGCTAACTAACACTGGAATTTTTATGGTTAATTTCTTTAAGGTCAACTTTCTTCAACCATTGCCATTTTCTTCAACACCTAAGGACAACTAATAAAAAGTTTGTGATATAACATTTCTCACAAGTAATTACCAGTATATTTTGAAAGCACGGGCTTTCCTTTTGCCAAAGCTTTAGCACATTTTCTAAAGCTAGGAATTTATGAATATTCTCATGTGTTTACTTTTTATTTAGTACAGCAAGATGATGTTTGGAAGTATATCGATGATTCTTTAAAACATAGCACCCCACGTTCTGCTTTCAGCAAATTGCGTATGGGTGGAGATTCACATGGAATGTCATACTGGTAATATATTTGGCTCTTTGTAGGTTGCTTGGACTTTTGATATCTTGATAGCACTGAAAAGAGTAGAATAATGATTAACTTGGCTTCTGTTCTGTCAATGAGTTATCCTAATACCATCTACTTTTTACATTAAGGTATGATGGAGATGCCATTATTGGACATCGGCTATATAGGGAGACTCAGAAAATTGAAGTTAAACTCAAGCCAAAGGGGAAGGGTCGTTCAGCAGAACCAGTTGTAACATGTCAGTGGGAAACTGTCGCAACTAGTTTTGAAGAATTTCAGTCATTATCGGTATGTTTACTGTAAGAAAAATACACATTCTGATATCTCATATCTCTAATAAAATTATTTTAAGGCTTTCTTGAGTTTCATGTATTGCTGTCTTACATCTTATTTCCTGTTTCTAACACAATTAAAGCTTTCAGTAATATGTAACGATGGTAGTTATTTGCTTTTCAAATAGTTTGTAATATTATCTGTGGTTCATATTGTTCTATTCATCATGTGCCCTGATGACAACTTGCAGGAAAAACTTGCTTCCAGTAGAAATAAGTTGGAGGCAGGAATTGGAAAGAAGATTAAAAATGATATTCTTCCCGTGCTTGAAGAACTTCAAAAGGTTTGTATTTATTGTTATATTCAGGATGGGTTCAAGAGCAGGCACTGAAAATGATGAGTTACCCCAAGTAAATATAATACTTAATTAAAATTTGGTTGCATATACTTTTCATTTTAGCTTTTATTTGTAGGTGTATTCAAGATAACTATAACAGTTAATTTTACAAGCGATCATGTGACTAGAGAAATTTAGGAAGTTAACTTATATGTCAGCATCTCTGCCAGTAGCTGGTCACAAAAGTTTATCTGCCATATTTGGCAAGCCTGAAGTGATTATTGTGTTCTTTGTTTTGTGCAACATGTCCCCCTGGTTGGAGTGGCATTAACCACAAGGCTTAATTTATTTATTGTTGTTGTCATTTAACAGAAGAAGGAGCGTGCACTGAAAAAGCAGCAAAGGCAAGCTATGCTTTTGGATAACTTTTTTGGTTCACAAGGGGAGGATGGTGGTCGTTCTCGTCGTGACCGTAAGCCTGTTAAATATACTTTTGGTATGCACTCTGTCTTGAATTGGTTGACAGTAGTAAGTTATATAGTCTATGTTGATTAGTTTTTCCCTTCAAGCTCAAGTGTTGATATTTTATGTTATATTTAAGACTCGGGTTCATCCTTTTGTGTTGTGGAACATGTCTGAAATACTTTTCTTAACATAGATATACATTAACAAAAGGATTGGTTCAGGATACCCAATGCTTTATTAAAACGGAAAACCTAGGATAACTGGCATACATGTTAAGGTATTTGAGAGTGAACTGAAATTAATGAAATTCAAAAGTATTTTCGAGGTTACTAAGATCTGCATGGTTTCACTAAGGAATAGATTCAATTTAGTATGTGTTGAGGTCTCCAGGGTACTCATGTTTGTATTCTGCCTATTATTTTATGACACAGCGATAACATTTCATTGGAGGTCATCTGTTCTAGTACAACTTTAGCATGACTATGTTGATGGTAGAGTTATATCTTATAGTTCTTGAGCAAACTCAAAGTATTAATAGATACTATCCAGTTAGATTCATAGCTGATGTTCTTTTTTTGTTGGTTATAAAAAACCTGGTTTAGGATCCTAGAACCAAGAAGAAACCAATTTGCATTGTCTTTTAAACATAGTTGGAAGACTCGTCCCAAAAAAACTCACCAGGCCAAAAATTGGAGAGTTTTTAAAACTCGGCAAAAAACTCGGGAACTTAAAAAATTGCTTATATTTCATTAGAAACACATTTTTTTTGCAAAATTCAATGACAAGATGAATCCAATGAATCCATAAATGAGTACAAAAGTGTTTTCTATTAATTTTGATTGACTTTAATGTAAATTGATTACAAATTGCATTCTTATGCGGAATCCCGATGGTTAAAAGCCTGAAAGTCTGATACATGAAAACAGTAAAACTAGAACTAGAAGCAAATACTAAATAGTAACTAAATACAACTTGCTAGGCTTTCCTCTTCCCTAGTCTAGCAGCAACTAGGGAAGGGGTGGGTCCTCTAGGCCTGCCATGTGTGCGTGGTGGTGGCGGCAGTGCTACTGCTGCTGGCTCCTCGGCTGGCATGGAAGGCTGTGCTTGTGGCTTTGGTTGAATCTCATCCATATCCTCAGGAGTGTCCTCCAACCCTACATCTCTTGATGCACCCACATCCTCCATTGCCTGTCTCTCGAAGTCAAGGATCTTGTCCGCGCTAAACAATGGAGGCTGCTCATCTCGCCCTGTCCAATCATTGTAAGGATCTATCTCATCTAAATCAATAGGATCTAGTGATTTTTGTTCTACTCTCTTTGTGCGCAATTGAAGGTTGTATTGCACAAAGACAAGGTCATTGAGGCGCTTTTGTGCTAACTTGTTTCTCTTCTTCATGTGAATGGCCTCGAACAAGCTCCAATTGTGCTCACAATTGGATGCACTACAAGGCTGACATAGTATGTAGAGGGCAATTTTTTGTAGATGTGGGGTATTTCCACCCCAATTTTTCCACCAAACCTCTGCAAAAAAATAAATATTGAAGAGTTAGAAAACAAAGTCAAAGACTCAAAAGTCAAAACACATTTTATCAAATTATAAGATGCATGTGAAATAAACTTAAAAGTTAAAGACTCCCAATTTTATACTTGGTGGCAGTGTGGTTCTTCCTCTAATAGCTAGCTCCAAAGAAAAGAGATTACCACTTGCTTCCCTGTACATATCCAACTCGTTGACGATGAGGTCTCTCATTGCAACCTCGGATTCCATCCTTTGAATGCATGTTGTGAGCCCCTCCATAACCTCTCCATTAGGATCGGAGAAGCTCTCTGAGAAGATATAAGAAGGGTTGAGGAAGTACCCTGTTGCGTGGATGGGCTGGTGGAGTTGATTGTTCCACCTCCTATCAACAATCTCCCATATGGGATCAAATTTGAGGCTGTCCCCCATGTAATAACTTTTGATAGCCTCCTTGGCCCTATCCATGCCCTCATAAATGTATCCCATTGGGTTTTGATCCCCATCTACCAAGCGGAGGACTCTAACCAAGGGCTCTGACACCTAGATTAAAAATACAAAAAGATCAAAGTTGGAAATTTATAATGAAAGGCTTAAAGTTAAATTAAAATATATATATATATATTTATATTCAACTTCAGTTTAAAATTAAAATCAAAGTTTTGAAGTTACCTTCACGATCTCTGTAGCTTTTTGTGCAAACAAGGGGTCGAAGACTATTGCAACAACTCTCTCTATAACATGGGCTTTGCTTTTGAATGGGAGGTCGTTTCCTTCCTTCACTCATGAACGGTGAACTTTGAGCCCTAAAATCCAAAATCTTTACACCAACATTAAGGGGAAATCGTTACCAAAATGGCGGCACCCGATCTCTGTAACTCCACCAGTGTATATAAATGGAATTAGGAACCAAAGGTGGTTGTGAAGAATATATTTTGGTATAAAATACATCTACAGTCGATTACTTCATCGAGCAGTTTGCCCTATGTCCTCCGAAGGTCAAATGGGCTGCCTAAAGGTGACCGGAGTAGTAAGATGTCTAATCAAAGCATTCCCCAAAACAGCACATATCAACGCTTGATGACTTACGCACCACATTAGCAATCCCTCGTCACGCTTCTTCAACAGTGTACCGTAATACATTTGCAGTTTTGCTCTTGTTGAGCATCTGAACTTCCAGAAGGCAACTACCTTTGGAGCAAGCTTCAAAAGTCGCGGGATAGTGCGGGTTTCTCCCCACATCCATTCTATCGGAAAAAGAATGGGAGCAGAGACATGTTTTCTTTAGTTGCGTTCCTTCCACCACATGCATTGCCCTTTCGGTTGCATTTGTGAGCAACCTTCAAGTACAAAGTAAAATAATTAAATAAGTACAAAATTGTAAGTTTTAAACAAAAAATAGCTTGAATTCAACATAAATAATAAATTAACTTAAATTAAAGAACATAAACTTAGCATAAAATTTAAGTTGACTTACCTGCCACTCAAATCTTTGCGAGAAGGTGGCTTGTAGCCTTTTCTTGCAACTGTCAATGCAGTGATCATATTGTGCCAATAGGGACTACTCGCCACATTGAATGGTATGTTATTGAAATACCAAAAGTCTGCACATGCCATGTCGGCATGTTGATGCACCTCCTTGTTCCACCCTGTAGCCTCCAATGACATCTGTGCTCTTGGTGTGTTTCGAGGCACAAAAAAACTCTGTGGGTTGTGCGAAGATGAAGGTGGTGGTGGCACTGACACTCTACTCGAACTAGAGGAAACGAGGGGCCTAGAGGACAGTGTGGCTGTGGTTGTGCCATGAGTGCGAATCCGTGGACCACGAAGAGAGCCCACAGTGCCAATATCTCCCTCCTCATTTGACTCTATCTCCATGTGCTTGGCCCCGTGCTCCTAAGTCTGACCATGGGCATGCGCATGTCCACTAGCTATGGTTGCTGCTATGGCTCTTTTTGCCCTCTCCCTTTGCTTTTTTCTTTCCTCGGCAACTAAAAGTAGGGCAAGCATTTCTCTTCTAATCTCTTCTTTGGGATGCTCACAAGGCTTGGCATCACATTGAGGAATGCCTGCAAGATGGTATTTGAGGCGATTTATGCCTCCATGATATGTATTCTTACACTCACTGCAAACAATTGTTCTAGGTACGTGCCCTCTTACAACATACTTCCATGTAGGGTGTTTAGCCCTTGGAGGATGAGTGCTTGGAACCCATGATGATGGTGTGGGCGGGGTGGAACCTAATGCTGAACCAGAGCCAAAAGCAATTATAGTGTGTATTCAATGATCAATCTACACATACAAAAAATATGTACAACATATTAGTTTTTTAATACTATTTTTTTTGAAAAACAACCTAAATCATTAAAATTTAAAGGATCTCTCTAAATTTGATTTAAATTGATACAAATGTGTTTAAATGAATTATAAATTAACATTATTAACTAATCTAATCATTCTACACAAAAAATGAACCTAGGTCTGAAAATTTCAAAAAACAATGAAAAAAATGAAAAAAATCATAGTTGCCAAGAGACGCAGGGTACTGGTACTGGTATGGGGATGGGGACGCCAATCAAATTAGTGTACATGAGTTAAATGAATAAGGAGACGGCTATTTTATATGTAAATGATTCACCAGAAATTTTGGGTACTGGGTCTGGTACGTTGTCTATGTTCCCAAAATGGAGTTTCCCGGCAATTGTAGAAAAAATCAACAAAAGATTGTGATGAATCTTGTTTTTTGGATTCTAAATGCAAAAAAATTGTTTCTTTGTGCTCTATCATGTCTTTTTTTCAATTTGGTATGAGTATTTTGCAAGAAGAATGAAAAAAAATGATTAATCAAAAACAAAAACCCTACTTGTGAATCGAATTTCCCTTGAAAATCCACACAAAATGGCGTTTGAATCCGCTCTCCTTGATGGTAGATCGTTGGAAATGATGTCTCCTTGCTTGGGAGGGGGAAGGGGGGCGAAGGGGGTTTAGCTCTCCACACAAAGTCTCAAGTTATTTTGAAATGAAATAAACATCAAAAAAGACGTTTCTGACTTTATGTTCTGCGCAGGCGAGTTTTTTTGTTGGACTCGCGAGTTTTTGGCGACTACTCACCGAAAAAACTCGCAAGCCAGAAAAGCTCAGTGAGTTAAACTCATAAAAACTCGCAAGTTTTTAAAAACTCGGCGAGTTTTCTGCGAGTCAGCCAACTATGCTTTTAAAGATTCAGGTCTGACAAGCAGTTGGACCAGAAGATACTATTCGCTAAGCAACGGAGATAACTAAAAAACAAAATCTATCAAATTACTGTAAAAAAGGCTTAATCTGTTATCAGAGAAAATGTCTATAAATCATAGCTATAAAGCCTGCAACAGCCTCCTCCCTAGGGACACGTCTCCACCTCTTCCTCCATCTTCCTACCAACTCATCTCGCACTAACTGTGATTCCATACCCAAACTCTTCAATCTCAAACAACTACATGGAAAAATGAAAAAAAAGTTTGAACCAAAGCCAAAGCAAAAATGCCAAGGTCACCTCTCCATGGTCTCATTACACACATGCCTGAAACACATCATTAACAGTACATCTGTCTTTGCCGCCATAACTACCCATTATTGAGCGGAAGGCCCCTTGATATCATTATTCATGATTCTGATAACATCATAAGGATAGTTCTTCCACCACCACACAGAAGTAGAGCCCTTCTTATCATGCATGCTGACACCCTGGTTGGCAGCCCAATCAGCCGCTTGATTACCCTTTCTACCAATATGAGAAATAAATTCCCTCAGACCTCTTAGTCATTTGAATAGCTTTCTCAAGAATCACCTCCAGTCTCCAATTCTTTACTGTTCCACCTTTCACAGCCCCTATGATCAATTTAGAATCACCTTCAACCCATAATTCTTTCCAACCTTTCTCTCAAGCGATCATCAAAACCCACAACAAAGCTCTAGCTTCAGACATATTGTTCGTGTCCACACCAAAATCATATGCAAACATCCCCAACGGCTGATCCTCATGATCCTGGAATACACCACCCCCCTAGTAATTCCAGGGCTGCCTTTGGCAGCGCCATTGAAGTTGAGTTTAACCCAATCTGGCTCGGGACTACGCCAAACACAACGCTAGGAAACATGAGCAGCCACCTTCTTGGCACTACTAAGCCAATTAAATCTAGACCAAGCATTCACCCAATTGACCTCCTCATTGCACACATACCAACTATCTTCCTTATAAGTCTCTCCTATCCACCAATCTCTCTTTTCCTTCAAAAATCCTCTTGTTACGCTCCAACCATATATTCCAAACAATTAGGGCAGGAGTACAGTTCCAAATGAGCAGTAATCTAGGGCTTTTAATTTTCAAAACCCAACTATCTTGAAGACTGGGGATATTTGGGGGAGTAGCCTAACCAACCCCTAATCTGTCAAGGAACCCTTGCCAAAGCTTCCAAGCCATCCCACAGTGAATGAAAAGATGATCATTATTCTCAAACCAATTTCTACACATAATACATTCAGAAGGCTCAACTTACCAAGAAGCTAAAGCCTATCCCATTTCAAGGCTTGACATCTCCAAGAGATCCAAAGAAAAGTGTTAGCTTTAGGAGATCCAAATCATCATACCAGGAATAATATTACCATTGTCAGAACTACTAAAGAACTGATGATAAGCAAAACTAACCAAAACTTTTCCACTTCCATTACTACCCCAGACCAGCACATCTTCCTTGTTGTCACCAGGAATAGGCCAATTTTCAAGCTTGGCCTGAAGCTGTGAGCACACATCCTCTAGCTCAACACTGGGAGCAGACAAAATCTTCCAACTTTTTCGAGGAGAAGCATCATAAATATAATCTTTCACCAGAGTACCCATCATGTCATCAAAATAAGAGACAAGAGGACAAAACAATTGAATGTCCTTCAAAGCAAGATCTTCGATCCATCCATCCTGCCAAAATCTTATCTTCTCCCCACTGCCAAGCTTCCATCTTATGTCAGGTTTAATCAGCTTACAACACATGCTTAGAAAATTACAAATTGTTCAAGATCAACGTGTCTTTGAAAAGAGCTTCCGGATCATTTTGCAAATATTTTGCTTGTAACACCCTGCTCCAGAATCTGTTCCTTTCCTGTAAATTCTCCATGCCAGCTTGGCCCCCAAAGCTTTATTCATCATCTTTCAATTTCAAAAACCCCAAACCGATCATCTTTTTAGGTTGGCAAATATCCTCCCACTTCAGCAAACTGTATTTGAAGGAATTTTCACCACCACACCAGAGAAAATTGCACTGTGAAATATCCAAAATTTTGGCAACTTTGCTAGGTATATCAATATGGAACATAGACATCACATAGATAGGGACCAAAGCCAAAGATGTTTTGATCAGAATGATCCTTGCGGCCAAAGACAACCATTTGCTCTGCCAAGAGGCCAACTTCCCTTGCACTCTATCAATAACATTCCTCCATTCAGCTTCAGAAGTCTTTTTGTCAATCTGTGGCATCCCCAAGTATTTGCTAGGAAGCTAGGCCACTTTGAACCCCAAAATTGTTTGAACCTCGAGGCTCTCCAGGCAGAAGTCTCTAAGGAATATTTTTTAGATTTGATAGCATTGACATTTTGAACGGCTGCCAGTTCATAAAGGGATAAAACTTTCTTAATGCACCAAGCCTCTCTGGCAAAAACTTCTCTAAAAAAGCACCGTATCGTCAACAAATTGTAAATGAGTGACATTACTCACCCCTAATCCGCAACCCTTTCAGAGTCCCATTACTGACCTCCTTCAGTGATCTACTCAAAACCTCATCAACTATTAGGAATAAGAAGGGGAAAGAGGATCCCCCTATTTTAAACCCCTCAGCTTTAAAAAACTGTCACCTGACTATTGACAATCAATGCATAAGAAACAGAGGAAATACAACTGTGGATCCACTTGCATGAAGCTTCACTAAAGCCAAACTTCTGCATCACTTTTAGTAAGAGTTCCCAAGAGATTCTATCATAGGCCTTATTCATATCTAACTTGATTACCTTACCTTCTTTCTTCCTCATTTTAATGGAATGAATAGTTTTGTGAGCCAAAACAATACCATCCAAAATTTGTCTTCCTTTAAAAAATCAACTTTGCTCATCATAAATCAATCCAACTAAACATTTCTTCAATCTCAGAGCCATGGCTTTCAAAACAATTTTATAAATAATACTGCATAAAGCAACAGTCTTGAATTCATCAAAGAATTTTGAGGACTTGATCTTGGGAATGAGCGCAATATAAGAGGAGTTCCAAGATTTCAAAACAGACCACCTACACCTGCTTTCCTCGGTGGCCTTCCAAAGATCTTCCCC
>VDFB02150344.1:0-11981 GCA_007258455.2 Sequoia sempervirens | reverse complement strand
CATACAACATACCTACCAACATGACTCTGTCCTTTCCTTTTTACTTGTCTCACTCCATCCTTTTCTTTGAATATATGCATCAAATTCACTTTCCTCAATGTACCTTCATTTTCAAACCTACATACCACTACACCATCAGTCTTAGGAGCCTTTTCTTCAACAAGACTTACTATCCTTCAACTTTTGCAACCACTATAGGACACAACACTATTCATATTAGAACTCCATCATCTTGTCTCAACCCATCTTGCTTCATCATCAATAATTCATCCTTGACCTTCTCTGGGTTAGTCTCCATCTTCTTCTCACTTTTTTCCCTTTGCAACTATGCATCACCCCTCAATATCTCTATCCTATCTTTTGCAACCTTTGTCATGGCTGCCAACTAGTCATTCTTGACTTCCTCATTCTTCACATACTCCTTTCTACCCATCATGATTACCTTTTCTACCTTTGTTTTCTCCTTGAATTCCTCTTTCAATGGAAGAAAAGTAAATGAGTTCCCATCATGTTCAATCTGATATGTATTGGCCCTTCCATCATACACACAATGTTTATCAAATTTCCATGGCCTTCCAAGAAATAAATGGCAACATTGAATTGGTATAACATCACAAAGTACCCTATCTTTTTACCCTCCAATCTAAAATTCAACTAAAGCCTACTCATTAACTAGAAGTGACTGATCATAATTTTACCATGACACCTTATAGGGCGTTTCATGAGGAACTTTTACCAAAATTAATTTATATACTATTTCTCTTGATACTATATTATTGGTGGAGCCTGAATCTATTACTAACTTGCATACTTTACCTTTGCTCTTCCATGTTGTATTGAAAATATTTCTCCTTTTCATTGGTTCCTTCTCTTTGGAAGCCTTCAAGAGTTGTCTTTGTAGCATCAAAGCTTCACCAACTTTAGGTGTATCAACATGACTTGATGAATTTACACTCTCCTCTTCATCTTCTTTCACAATTTGAACCCTCTTTTCACCTCTCCTTTCACCTCCACTTGAAGTAGCACCAAAATTTTTAGGAAACTTAAAGGATGGATGGCCAAACTCACCAAAATTATAATATCTTCTTGAAAACACATTAGAACCTCTCCCTTGATTTGCATACCTACCCCTAAAACTTTTTCTTCCACTCTCCATCCACCTCTAGATTCGGCCACTTGTTCTTTACCTTTACTAACATCTTGTTCTTTATTAGATTGTTTTGGTGTAGAAAAGGTTCATCTCCCTCTAGAAGTAATACCTCTTCCTCTTGTGGTATTCTCTTGTCTCCTCCTCACTTTTTCCTTTTCCCTAATAGCCATTTGAAAACATTCTTCTACTTTTTTTGGTGTCATCAAACTTATTTCATCTTGGATATTATACCTTAGACCATTAAGATACCTTGCCACTCTCTCTTCCTCATCTTCCTCGTGATTTGTCCTTATACTTAACCTATAGAACTCCTTGGTGTATGCTTGCACATATAGATCATTTTTCCTAATATTTTGATGTTTTTTATGCAATTGAACATTGTAATCATTAGGAAGGAACTTACCTTTATTTTTTCCTTCATTCTCTCCCAAGAAGTGATCTTGGTCTTCCCCTTTTTCTACCTTTCATCTTGCACAAAGTTCCACCACACCAAATAATGTCCTTTTAACTTGGTCTTCACCTTCTTCACCTTGTGCTCTTCATCTACTTCAATTTCAAAGCAATTATCCATGGATCCTATCCAGTCTAAGAGCTCTTCACCATCTACTTTACCTCCATACATAGGAAAATCCATTTTTCTATGTCCATTGCCTTTCACTGCCTTCAAAAGCTTCAACATCCTCATAGCCTCTAGATCCAACTCTTCCTCTTCACTAGAAGTTTCTTCCTCTTCAAAATCACTTTCATCCTTGTCAACCCTAGGTTTAGACTTCAATGTAGCCATCTCCCTTTTCAAATCTTCTAATTCTCTAGCCTGCTGATAAATCTTCCTAACAATATTGCTTCCTTTAGGAGGCATCGTGACTTCTCCAATTTCCCTTATTTTGCTTAATCTTTCAACCTTATTCTTTGCAAAATTCAACCTATCACCTTCAAATATCTACTAAGTGTTCTCTTATACCATTTGATAGCAATCAAGGTGACTTCTAAACCAACAATTTAAATCCAACACTATACAATTAGTATTTGAAAGTCCAAACCCTAACAAGGGCAATTCTGCACTAGAACACCTTACCTTGATAGTAGGTTTGTAGACCTATAAAATTGAACCTAAGTCACTCAAAATTGATAGGGAGTGGGGTTGGAGGAACCAATCACTGGTTCCTGCTCTAGGTCCTTCCTTATAAGACCTCCTTGGTGCTTGGCTCCACCAATCTAACCTATAGGCCCCTACTCATGACTAGGTGCCCCTGGTTTGTTAGACCAACCCCTCTCCTATCAACATGCTTCTCTTCAATCAACCAACCTTGGTGTTGCCTCATGTTCTCTCCTTTGGCCCTTAATCTGCCCTAAAGGCCAAATAACCTCAACCTTCTTCTAGGTTCTTGCAGGGGTTTGAAAAGGTTACAAAGACTTCAAAATGGCTTATCTAGGGTTCTTAGACAACCACAAGTTTCTATCTTACCATCACACAAAATGCCTCTGTGGTTTGAAAGGCTGGTAGCCTTAAGCCCTCCCAATTAGGTTCTCTAAACAGTGGGTAAAATGCTTTTCTTTTCTAAACCCAACAACCTGGTTCGAACTCCGTGGTTTCATGCCCCTCACTTCCACATTCTTATGGTTTTAAGCCTCGCTTCAAGCTGCATTAATCGGCCCGACACTGTAAATGGGCAAGAACTAGGGTTTCCAAGCTCTCACTGCTATTTTAGACTCCGTCAAAGATTTCTCCTACTAAAATGTGAATTGCAACCCCTCTTCTCGGCTCACCATGCATAGTTAAGACCTTCCCCTAAATTTCCAAAAATATTTTCTCAAATATCTCTTTTCCCTTGCAAGATATGCAACTTTTTCTCCAAGTTTTCCCTAATCGGGCCTGCACTAGCTCGCCTAGGGAAAAGCTTTTCTAGCGCCTCCTGCACTGCCACAAAACCTAAATGCTACCATATTTACAATGAAGGAGCCTAGACACTAATCCTAAGAGGCCGTGCATAATTTTGTCATGGGAAGGTATCGACTCCATTTTCAAACTCGCTTTTGTTACAGCTCAAAATGTAAAACCGGACAATATACAAACAAGTAGGATGTAAAAATGGATTTTTATAAAACAAAAATATTAATGCACTAAGCTTTCTCAACGCTAATACTACATACTACAACCAAAAAGACAGCAGAGTCACTCCATTAAAGATCAATCTAAATGCAAAACACAAGAAACTGTCCTTCAAAACGTTGTTTCCTTCAGTATTTCAAAAATGTCAATACCACACACAATGCCTACAACCCTATCTCAAGTTGTCGAAGTCCCGCCTTATATAGGCCAAAAATACTTAGATGCCCGTCGAGCCTATAGAAGACCTTAAAGATGCACTTTATAAAACCCAATGTGTTTTCAAACACTTGACAACTTTTGCCAACTTAGCACTATGATATTGTAAACTATTTAGCACTTGTCATCTTCTTTCCCAAAGATTAAAAACAACCCTAAGAACCTAAAGAAATGGTCAGCATGACCTTATGATAGCACAACAAAATTTATAACTTCAACCAAAAACTTCAATAAACCTTGAACTTTTCCAGGTGCTCCTGCACCATTCTCCCCCTCTCAGCTCAAACAACTAAGGAACTTTAGGAGAGATCAGAGACATATGTCTACTTCTTCTACCCCGGTAGCTTCAGATTCATGCTTATCCTTCCATTTGACAAGATGCTCCATGTACACCTTGTGCCTTGTAGCCTTCTTCACTCTTGACTCCAAGATCTTCTCTGCTTGTAGCTTGTCTTGATGAGGGAAGGGTACATTGCTAATGTCCTTGAGAACTTCCTGACTGTTCTGATCCACATCCTTGATTGATTCTATGTACTTGATAAAGTTAGCTACATTGAACACTAGAGAGATGCCCAAATCTGATGGTAACTCCACCTTGTATGCATTCTTGCCATATTTGGCCAATACCTTGCATGGACCCACTCTTTTCATCTGTAACTTGATTGCCATTCCCATCTACAATCTAGATTTGTTGAGGTGGACCATAACATAGTCCCCAACTACAAATTGTACATCCTTCATTGACAAATCAACTTTCTCCTTCAACTTTTGGGTTGCTGTTGTGACTGTTTGCTTGACCTGCTCATGAATCTCCTTCATGGTCTGAGTGAAGTCTTCTACATGTCTACTCCTATTCTCCATAGATCCAAGGTCTCTGAGTTCACAAATGCCTCTTGGGTGCATCCCATACACAACCTCAAAAGGACTTTTCCATGTAGTTCTATTGACACTGTCATTATAGGCATATTCAGCTTGGGAAATAACCATATCCCATGTCTGTCTGTACTATTTAGTTAAGCACCTCAAAAGATTTCCAAGAACCCTGTTAACCACCTCAGTTTGTCCATCAGTCTGAGGATGGTAAGCTGATCCAAATGACAGATTTATACCCAATCTTCTCCATAGAGTCTTCCAAAAGTGACTCATGAACTTCACATCTCTGTCAGAAACAATGCTTAGAGGTAGTCCATGGATCCTTACACCCTCCTTGAAGAAAAGGTGTGCTATGTAGCTTGCATCATGAGTAGTTTTGCAGGGAATGAAGTGACTTATCTTACTAAATTTGTCTACCACAACATAAACACTGTCAAAAATAATCTTGGTCTTAGGAAGACCTACCACAAAATCCATGCTCACACACTCCCATGGTCTGTTAGGAATGGGCAGGGGTTGATATAAACCAGCATTTCTAGCTCCTCCCTTAGCTTTCATGCACACAACACACTGTTCCACATACCTTCTAACATCTCTTGCCAACTTAGGCCTATAAAATAACCTTTGTACTAGCTCTAAGGTCTTATTTATGCCAAAATGTCCACTAAGACTGCCATTATGCTTTTCTTGAATCAGATTTTCCCTCATTGACCCTCTTGGAACACATAACTGATTACCCTTAAATAGCAGTCCATTTTGCAATGTATACTCAGAATATTGGCTATGAAAATGATTCTCAAAATCTGAACATACCTTGTAAGCTTCTGAGAAGTCTTCATCTTCACCATAGAGGTCTTTGAAACTCTCTAATCCAATGCTCTTCAGCTGTATCTCTTGGACTTCCAACAACCTTCTGCTTAATGCATCTGCCACCTTGTTCATTTGCCCTTTCTTGTGCTTGATAGTGAATGTGAAGGCTTGGATGTATTCCATCCATTTTAAATGCCTATTACTTAACTTCTCTTGGGTGTTGATATAACTAAGTGCCTAGTTATCAGTAAAAACCACAAACTCTTTGGGAAACAAATAATGCCTCCACTTCCTAAGGGATTGCACTAAAGCATATAACTCTAGATCATAGGTAGAGTACTTTTGCTTGGCTTCATTGAGCTTCTCACTAAAGAAGGCCACAGGTCTACCTTCTTGACTAAGTACTCCTCCTACTGCTACTCCACTTGCATCACACTCAACTGTGAACAACTTGTCAAAACTAGGCAACAATAGAATTGGTTGAGTTGCCACTTCTTGTTTCAGTTTTTCAAATCCTTTCTCAGCCTCTATAGTCCACTTAAACTTTGATTTCAGACCACCTTTGATAGTATCTAAATTCCTTATGAATTTTCTATAAAATTGGGCTAATCCATGAAAACTCCTTACCTCTGTTGCTCTGGTTGGTGTAGGCTAGTTTAGGATGGCTTCCACCTTGCTTGGATCCATCTTTAACATTCCTTGGGATACTACAAAACCCAAATACACAAGTTCCTGCTTGAAGAACTCACACTTCTCAAGATTGATTGCCAACTTCTCTTCTTGCAACCTTCTAAGAGCCATCTCCACATGCTTGAAGTGTTCTTCTGCTGTCTTACTGAAAATCAGTATGTCATCAAGATATACTACCACAAAGATCCCTGTGAAATCCTTAAGCACTTCATTCATTAGTCTCATGAACATGCTAGGGGCATTTGAGAGGCCAAATGGCATCACTTTCCACTCATATAACCCATCATTTGTCTTAAAAGTTGTCTTCCACTCATCACCATCCTTAATCCTGATCTAATGGTATCCACTCTTGAGGTCCAACTTAGTGAAATACTGTGCTCCTCCAAGGCAATCCATCAAGTCTTCTATTCTAGGAATTGGAAACCTATACCTAATTGTGATTCTATTTATTGCTCTAGAATCAGTACAAAGTCCCCACTTACCTCCTTTCTTGGTTGCCAAAACCACTGGCACTGCACATGGGCTGATGCTCTTTTGAATCAATCCTTGATTCAATAATTCTTGCACTTGCCTAGCTACCTCTAGGTTCTGCTCAGGTGTAAGCTTGTATGCTGCTTTGTTAGGTAATGAGGCTCCAGGTATGAAGTCAATTTGATGACTTATTGCTCTCTTTGGTGGTAAAGTTGTTGATGTACCATCACTGACTATGCTCTTGTACTTATCAAGCAACCTTTGGACTACTTCTGGTAAGACTGTCCTTTCAGCCTTTTCCCCCTCTTTGGACTGCATCATGATCACATATCCTTCATTCCCTTGGTGTAGGTCCTTAAGGAACTCCTTGCCACTACTCAACATGATGTTTGGTACCTTTGACTGTCCTTCATCTTCCTCTGTCAATGACTGCAGTTTGAAGGTTCTTCCATCCTTCTTGAATGAGATGGTGTTCTCTTTCCCATCATAAATGGCACTTTTGTCATACTGCCATGGTCTACCCAGTAGTAGATGGCATGAATCCATGGGTAATACATCACAAACTAGCTTATCTTTATATCCTCCAATTGAAAATTCCACCGTTACTTGCTCATTAACCAAAACACTCTGCCCTTTGTTTAGCCATCCGACCTTGTAGGGGTTATTGTGGGGTACCTTCTCCAATTTCAGCTTAGTTACTACCTCCTTTGAGATTATATTGTCTATTGAACCTAAATCTACAATGACTTTTCACACTTTTCCAAGTATCTTGCACCTTACTCTAAAAAGAGCTCTTCTTTGCTTAGGTTCCTCTTTGACTGGTTGCCTGATCAAAACTCTGTTAAACATCAGATTCTCTCCTATTTCAAATTCTATATGACTTATCTCAGATGCTTTAGGACTCATAGTGTCCTCTTGTGCATAGGCCACTCTCTTTTCATTACTAGAAGAGGATGCTTTCTCCGGATACCTATAAGCTAGATGTCCCATTTGACTACAATGGTAACACTTCATGTTTGCAAAGTAAGAATTACTCCTACCTGCTCCTCTTCCTCTGTTTGAACCTCCTTGAGGTCCTCTTCCTCTGTTAAATCCTCCTCTTGAAGATGTTTCACCTCCATGCTCAGTGAGTTTGGATTCTCCTTGATTTCTTTGGTCATTTCCTCTACCTTGGTAACCACCACGCTATCCTCTTTGATCTCTTTGATCTCTGCCTTTGCCTCTACCCTTAGAAGCCTGATCTTGCTTCCTTTTTCTCCTTTCCTCAATCTTGATAGCCAACTGATAACATTGGTGTACTGTCTTGGGACTTAGTAGAGCCATCTCTTCTTGGATGTTCCATTTCAAGCCATTAAGGTACCTAGCCACCTTAAGACTCTCATCCTCTGTCACATTAGATCTCATGCAAAGCTTTTGAAACTCTTTAGTATAAGTATTTACATCTTGGTCTTTCTGCCTTAGACTTTGCCTCTTCTTGTGTAGTTGAATCTCATAGTCATCTGGCATGTAGGCTTCCTTCACCTTAGCAACTATTCCTTTCCAAGTTGATATGGGCTGTTTGCCTTCTTTTTCCCTCTCTGTCTGAATAAACTTCCACCATGTCAAGGCTGATCCTCTCAATCTTGACTTAGCAACCTTCACCTTTTGAGCTTCAGTGACTCCATCACACTCAAAATGATTCTCCATGCCTTCTATCCAATCCATGACTAAATCAGGTTCCATTTTTCCACTAAACAATGGTATGCCCTCAAGTGCTTTCCCACTCAAAGCTTTCAATGCCTTCAAGAAAGGCTCCTCCTGCAAAATAGGGTCAGGTTCAGGGGTCTTATCTTCCTCTGCAACCTCTTCTTCCTTTGGAATTCTTCCCTCAAGCTATGCATTCTTCACTGCTTCCTCAAGTTGGGCTATTCTTTCCCTCAATTGTTTATTATCTTCTTCTTGTCCTTCAACCATCTTAGCCAGTTCTGCATTGGTCACCATGGTGAAAGAATCACTGGACTCAACCTCTGACATATAAGATGCTTCCCAAACCTTTTACTTGCTCTAATACCAATCTGATAGGGAGTGGGGTTGGAGGAACCAATCACTGGTTCCTGCTCTAGGTCCTTCCTTATAAGACCTCCTTGGTGCTTGGCTCCACCAATCTAACCTATAGGCCCCTACTCATGACTAGGTGCCCTTGGTTTTTCAGACCAACCCCTCTCCTATCAACATGCTTCTCTTCAACCAACCAACCTTGGTGCTGCCTCATGTTCTCTCCTTTGGCCCTTAATCTGCCCTAAAGGCCAAATAACCTCAACCTTCTTCTAGGTTCTTGCAGGGGTTTGAAAAGGTTACAAAGACTTCAAAATGGCTTATCTAGGGTTCTTAGACAACCACAAGTTTATATCTTACCATCGCTTTCACAAAATGCTCTCCTAGGGTTTGAAAGGCTAGTAGCCTTGAGCCCCCAATTAGGTCTCTGAATAGGGGTAAAATGCTTTTTCTTTCTAAACCCACCAAATAACCTGGTTCTTTGCTTAGGAACTGTGTTTCACATGCCCTCACCTCCAAGATTCTTATGGTTTCAAGCCTGCTCAGGCCGTACGCTGTCCAGACACCAAAATGGGCAAGAAACTAGGGTTTCCAAGCTTCCTCACTACTGTTTCAGACTATCAAAGAGTTCTCCTACTAAATGAATTGGTAAACCCTCTTCCTGACCACCATGCATATTTAAGACCTTCCCCTAAATTCTCCAAAAATAATTTCTCAAAGATCTCTTCTCCCCTGCAAGATATGCAACTTTTTCTCCAAGTCTGCCCTAACCGGGCCTGCATTGGCTCACCTAGGGCAAAGCCTTTCTAGCGCCTCCTACATTGCCACAAAACCTAGATGCTACCATATTTACAATGAAGTAGCCTAGACACTAATCCCAAGAGGTCGTACAATTTGTATGGTGGGAAGGTGCTCTAGGACTCCATTTCTCAAAACTGCCTGTTACAGGCCTGAAAATGCAGAAAACTGAATATATACAAACAAAAGATGGAAAAATGATTTACAAAACAAAATATTAATGCACTAAGCTTTCTCAACGCTAATACTACATACTACAACCAGAAAGACAGTGGAGTCACTCCATTAAAGATCAATCTAAATGCAAAACACAAGAAACTGTCCTTCAAAACGTTGTTTCCTTCAGTATTTCAAAAATGTCACTCTAACACAATGCTTCCAACCCTATCTCAAGGTCGAGTCCATAGAAGACCTAAAGATGCACTTTATAAAACCCAATTTGTTTTCAAACACTTGACAAATTTTGCCAACTTAGCACTATGATATTGTAAAACTATTTAGCACTTGTCAACTTCTTTCCCAAAGATTAAAAACAACCCTAAGCACCTAAAGCAATGGTCAACATGACCTTATGATAGCACAACAAAATTTATAACTTCAACCAAAAACTTTAAAAAACCTTTGAATCTCATGTGCTCCTCACACTCAAAACCCTCTCAACCAACCAACTCCTTATATTTCTAGACACCCATCAAAATATCCTAAAACAAATCTCTAAATCTCAAGCAACTCTTTTGAGACACCAACTTCAAATCTTGTCTTCTATGCTGACTTAGGCCTCAAATTAGGCCAATTTTACAAAAATAAACCCATTTAATCTTGATACCAACCCAAAAAACTGATGGGGAAACACTAACCTGCCATCAAAACTCCATCTTTCACAAGTTATTTGTAGAGACATGTTTCCCAAAGTGCTCTACCATGAAACCCTCTTTTCTTGCATTTCACATGGGGGTTTATTGGAAAACTACCCTCCAGGCCTTACCAAACCTTGTCACTAGTTAAAAAACCTTGCATTATTCTTTCATATGGTTAAAAGTTCAAGAAAAATCACTACCCCCAAATATTTCATCAAACCCTAGCCAAAACCACCATTTTCATGCTCTTTTTCACTCAAATTCATCAGGGACAACAACTCAAACTTTGCTAATCCTTTCTCCCTTGAAAAAAAATGCACACTAACATATATAACTAACCTATAATACTAATTCCTATGATCCATAGAGTTTACAATAGGATGAATGAGTTAGATTGCCATTAAAACTTAAAAAATCCTTAACTCTACAAATTCAAACTGACCTCTGAGATTTGGCAATAAAATGTGTTTTATCCAATAAAATTCCTCCTAAATGGATTAAAATGAAAGATACAATAGTAATCTGCAAATTTATAACAATTTGGAAGCATGATGTAGTAGTAAAAGTTCGTACAAACCTGGAAATGACAAGAAAACACAAAAAATTGATGAAAATAAGGGAAATTCTTATTGTTATTCCTTCAAAATCCTCCAACCAACATTTACATTGATGGATTTCATTTATTTAAATATTTCCCACCAAGGAAAAACTAACTAAAAAACTTCCAACTAACTTTCAAACTCCCCATGGCTATTGGGGTTCAAATATTGCACTTTTCTTTGTATTTTGTTGGCAACATTTAGCAGTTTTTGCATTATTTACAAATTGACCCTCCTATTCACCTAAAACATTGATAATGGTCTATTTAGACCTTATTCAATCTAAGAACATGAAATTGCACAATAAAATGACATTTTTCCTTCCTTGACAACTTTTTCCCACATTGACACTTCTTGACATGATTTACAACTTTTACAATATAGACCCAAAAAGGCACCAAAGTTTTCCAATTACATAAAAATGGTCTCAATGAACCTTATTTAGACTCAAAAACTCAAAAAAATTAGACTCAAACACCTAGACTCAAATTTTCATGTAACAACTAGAGAAAATTCATTGAAAGGATTGGTACTCCTACACTAGTGATATACCCAATGTCTCTAGTAACTCCACTTCATATACATTTTTGGAATAAAAGTTCATTTGAAATTTGAATGGTCCAAACTTCTTCATATTTATTTTATTATATTTATCTACTGGAAATATTTCCTTTGTCAAAGATACCATTACTTCATCTCCAATAGAAAACTCCCTATGTCTCCTATGCTTATCTTCCTTTTCCTTATAATTACTATTCATCTCCTTCAAATGCTTCTAGACATGATTATGAAATGTCTCCATGAATTCTGCAAACTCTTCTACCTCCACACTCTTCTTATTCTCCATATTGATGTTTTTGAGCTATATAACTCCTTTGGTATGTAATCCTATCACAATCTCAAATGGTGTTTTCCCTGTACTCTAATTTACTGAGTTATTGTATGCAAATTCTTCTTGTAGAAGAACTATATCCTAATTTCCTAATTTTTCTCCCACCAAAAATCTATACAAGTTACCCAAACTTCTATTTACCAATTTTTTTTCCATCACTTTGTGGGTGATATGTTGAAGTGAACCATCACTTTGTGGGTGATATGTTGAAGTGAACTTCAGGTCTATCTTCATCTTCTTCTATAATGTCTACCAAAAGTATCCAATGAAATTGGTGTCTTTCTTGAAACTATACTCTTAGGAAATCCATGCAATCTCACAATCTCCTTGAAAAAAAGTTAGCAACATGGACAACATTGTTAGTTTTCATGCAAGGAATAAATGTGTCATTTTAGAAAATATGTCTACTACTACAATTATAGAATCATATCCCCTCTATGTTCTTTGCAATCCCAATATGAAATCCATGCTTGTATCTTCC
>VDFB02150343.1:0-16811 GCA_007258455.2 Sequoia sempervirens | reverse complement strand
GGGGGGTGCGGAGCCCTACTATCTAGCCGGGCAATCCCGAGCCGGTGGTTTGGGAGGCCCAATCTCAGCTTGGTCCGATCCCCCCGGGCATCACAGTTGGTTTAGTACTTGAATTCGGTTTCATTCCTCGGGTTCGAGACAGGTCTAGTCGCCACTCAGTCAGGTCTTGGATGGAGCCGATCTCCTTTGCTACTCTACTCGGAGCGACTCACGGAACTAATCCCGGAATGAAACAATTAGTTGGTCTGGGAGTACTATGGGTGGGAGGGAATAGTAAGTTCCGGGTGGGTGGAAAGTAAGCGCGGCAACTACTAGATCTGAAAGCGAACGCATAGGGGGAATCCTATAGTAGAGCACATCATAACGAAATGGGTGTACTGGTTCGTGTACTTGATGGCTTAGCCATGTAGGTTTTCCGTCTATCCAAGTCAAAATGAATGTATGGATGCAGGAATGAGTGAATAAGTCCATCGATCCAAGCCCGGGTGAATAGTGGCTCCTCATGTGGTTGATTTGCTTTAGCCCGTCGGTATCATAACCTACTGGACTAATGGACTAACCTCGACATGACTAACTTCCTTTGGAGCCGATGGCCCTATAAATTCTATGGGCTGCTTTACTGCGGGAATAACCAGTTGATGAAGCAGAGCTGGACTAACCGACTGACGAGTGGATGATATTCTTTGCCCGGGCCGCCTCACGTATTTCTTCAATCCCTCTTAATCAGTGGACTTAATCCGACCAGGTGGGTGCACCAACAAGTATATCTTCCTGAACTGGCTGGATATCTTTCTTTCTTCCGCCTCAACAAGGTGTTGGGCTTAATGGCCCTCTTCCGTAGGGACCCCCTATAGATAGTGGGGCGTACTTACCCACCTCCTTCCCCTTGTCCAACTAAATCCGGCTTACCGTATCTCTTTCCTTCTTCTAGACTAACCATTCCCTTTCATGGGGTGGGTGGGAGTAGATGTTGCCCCCCACCCAAGGCCCCTTGCGTGCTTCGCACCCACCCCCCCATTATAGTTCAGCCTTCGGCACCGACCATATGGAACAACTATATGGGGGGGGTGGGGGGGGTGGGGTTTGCGGATGAACCCGAAGGGCAGGATGGAACCTTCCCTTGAGCCGGGTAACCAATGAAAGCATGCTCGAGCTAGATTAGTTAGGGCTCAACTCTCCTATCCTTCACCCCCACAAACCCCACCGACCATGAGACCCCTTAGAAAACTATAATGGGGGGTGGGGGGGGTC
Source organism: Sequoia sempervirens (assembly GCA_007258455.2). Classification (NCBI taxonomy): domain Eukaryota; kingdom Viridiplantae; phylum Streptophyta; class Pinopsida; order Cupressales; family Cupressaceae; genus Sequoia; species Sequoia sempervirens. The sequence goes on along the minus strand of VDFB02150343.1, from coordinate 15,560 downwards.
GGTCAACTATAATGGGGGGGTGGGGGGGCAGGGAAGGTAAACAGCCAGAAAGCATTTTCTCGGATGGATGGAACTCGGTAGTCCAATCCAACCGGGGGTGGAGGATGGAGCCTTCCGGGTGAAGGATGGCAACTTCTTTCTCATTGCCGGGTAACCAATGAAAGCATGCTCGAGCTAGATTACAACCAGATTTGGTGGGCGGCTCATGCTCCGGTAACAGTAGAAAACAAAGGATGGATGGTCCCGTGAGGACAGGTAATAGGCAATGCTTCGGCTATCCGGGCCAACAATGCTTCGGCTATTCGGGCCAGGGGGTCTTTCCTTCCCTCACCCCCGGTGGCACCTCCAGGCAATAGAGTGAAACTATCTTCCCTTCAACTATCGTTCTCCGGAAGGGCCGGTGGGAGGCAATAGAGTTCAACTAGCTTCCAACTAATCTAGCTCTCCATCCTGAACCGGGGGTGTAGTCTAGCTCTCCATCCTGAACCAGGGGTGTAGGCATCTAGCTCTCCATCCTGGGGTCCCCTCCATCCTTCACCCCCGGTCATCGATCGAGAACAACTGCTCGAGAGAGAAGGAGGGGAGAGTATTATAATATAACATCACCAGGAATTGGATTCTTTCCCGATTAGAACTCCCTTCCGAGAAACGTGGCCATCCTTCACCCCCTCTATCACAGCTTCTTCGGGACCTAACTACGGACCTTCCGACTAGTTGGACTAATTGAGCGAGAAACGAGGGACCTAACTACTTCTAACCTTCCGACAGGACCGGCGGGCTTCCATCAATTTGTTAACGAGGGGCTGGGAGGGAGCTTCGAGAAGAGTATGTTAACTTCTTTCTCTCCGGGCATGGGGTGATGGTCAGTTAGGCCCTCCGACAAGATAGAAACTAATTTGGATGGATGGAAGGAAAGCAAGCTGGGAGGGAGTATGTTAACTTCTTTCTCTCCGGGCACCTTCCGGTTGCTTATAGTTAGAAACTACTTCCGGTTGTCATGTTACGTATATAGTCAACACCCGATTATCTACGTCCGTAGGGCGGATATAGAAGTTAGGCTAGCCACCGCTCCCTTCCTTCCAACCGGGGGTGTAGGCTCTTACCGATGAACCCATCCCCACCCGGGAGTGCTCCATCCCCCACCTCCGGTCTCAACTAGGATTCTTGCCTGGGGGTGAAGGAGGGCACCCACGTTTCTCATCCGTGGGGTCCGAAAGAAAGAACTTGCCATCTCACGGACAAAGAGTGGGTGAAGGAGTAGACTAGTTCATTACCCCGACGAGGGCCAACGATTAAACGAGGGAGGCCTGGGTGAACCCCACCCCTTGCCAACAATGCTTCGGCTAGAAGAGGGAGGGCCAACAATGCCAGTAACAATCCAACAATGCCAGTAACACTATGCCCGGATGAAGGTCGTTTGGTTTGAAGGCCGATATAACGTATGTAAGGATAGCATTATGGAGTTGGAACCCGCAACAGCCCCCATCGAGCCCATAGCCCCTAAAATTTTATGGGAGGGCTGAACCCTCCCATCGACCGGCCCTACAATTCTATGGGCAGCTACTTAGTAAGGTTACTCCATCGGGGGTCCCTCCCTTTACACCCCCGGGTAGTCAACGAGTTGAGGATGGTAACAGTAGAAAACGCTAACATTCTTTGGCCCGGTTGAACGAACTGCTGATTGAACCTTGGGTAACCGGATAGAAACTTCCTTTCAACCATCCATCCTGAGCGGGGGTAGATCCATCCTGAGCGGGGGTAGGGGTAACATCATGGCAACATCCCGGGTAGCTAACGAGGGAGGGCATCGGCCATCAATAACAAGGATGCTCGAGAACGACAAATAGATTCTTCGGAGCCTAACAAGGATGCTCAGTGGGGTCCGGTTGCCCTTCCTCATTTTAGTTGATAGCTTTCTAGTTTAAATAATAGACTTCCTTCCGGCCAATCAATTTGTTCTGGATGCTGGTAGAGATGGGTCCTACCTATAGTTGGAGACCCCTGTACTCCCGAGAAAGATGAAGCCTGTCCGGCGGGAACTTCTTTGTTCTCCGGCGGGAACTTGAAGAAATCTATCTACTCGATCGACCCTTAGAATAGTAGGGCAATCACCCTCCCACCCATCCCAACTATATCTTCCCACCCACCCTCCCACAAATTAATCTACCCGGGGCCGGGAGTTCTGGCAGCGATAACTACTCGACCTAGAACTATAGGTAGGACGGGAGCTGGACCGAGCCGCCCATAGAATTTGAGGGCGTCTTGGGGTGCGCCCCCGGCAAGCAATTCAATAAATACCCGATGGTCCTTGCCCGGTCGGATGAAAGGGCGAGAAACTCCTGTCCATCCGGAGATAGCTGGGATAGATGAGCAACGGCGATAGCTGGGATAGATGAGACTAACTAGTCTACTCCCTCCCTAACTAGTCTACAGGAATGGGGCACCTTCCGACAATACATCCAGCTTCTGAACTGAACACCCGATGGGTGAATTAGGCCATCCTGAACCCCCAGGGAGTTAACTACCTTGATCAGGGACCCATACTTAATGAACGAGGTACCCGCCCATAGAATTTGAGGGCGTCTTGGGGTGCGCCCCCCCACCTGACTTCCGGATAGAAACTGTCTTTGGATGGCCGGATATAACTAATCTAGCTCGAGCATGCTGGAAGAAAGCCTACAATTCTATGGGGGAGTCAACCCGGGAAAGAACATCGGGCTCCTTCACTCAACGGGGACGGGCTCAAGGCAGGAAAGAAAGAATGCTCGACCGGAGGTGGGATGGGCTGTGGATTCCCCGGGCAAGAGTGGAAAGGGCATATTTACATGGGCGACCCCATAGAATAGTAGGGCGAATTCAACTACCGGGTGTGGGATGGAGAACCGGCGTTACTGGACGAGGGAGTGAATGAAGGACTTCCTGTTCTCAACAATAAAGTATTCCGGATGGACCATATCTCCCCCCACCCACCCCTGGGATTTAAGCTCGTCGAAATGCGAGAACAAGGATGGAAGCTCGCCGCCTCCCCATAGAATTGTAGGGCGGTTACCAATCTTGAGACGGGGTGGGGGATGGAACCCAAGGACCGGGAGGGATGGAAGCCAATCTCGGAGATAACGAGGGAGCAACTATAGTCCCTCCCACCCGGGTGGCAATGAAGCCGGGTAACCGGGGGTGCTTAACTGAACAATCCAACAACTATCCCACCCAACCCGAATCTAATCTAGGGCCTTAACCGGCCGGGGGTAGAACCAGTTGACCATTAGAACAAGTTAAGGATGGAATGACCCAGCCAGTTGTTAGCAGGAAATAATCAACGGAGTACTGTCCAGCTACACTTTCTCTCGGATGCAACTAATTTCTCTGGCCCCGCACCACCGAAATATGATTCCCTGGGGGTGGAGCTTAGCAGGAAAGCAAATGTTAGCAGGAAAGAACTACATGCTATAGTTCAACCCGGGGGTGAAGCCTCTACCTCACCATGCCCCGAAGGGCAGGTCGGTGGGGTTGGCGGGAATGGCGAAGCGCAGGGCGGTCGCGAAGCCCCAACCCCACCGACCATATCTGCCTTAGGTGGCGAAGCTGGGACTGACCAAAGGCGAGTATGGTCGGTGGGTTACTTTGCGGGTATGGTCGGTGGGGTTGGGGCCTGGGATGGTGGGGTCTTGGGCCCTGAGAATAGTAGGGGTCTTCTCGCCAGATTGATTCCCAGATTCTATACGTCCTATAAAATGGTAGGGGCCTAGAACTAAGATTCAACGGCCCCATAGAATAGTAGGGGCCCGCCCAACCCTTACGGGAATTCTAGTTCCTATCTCCTCCCACAAATGGCATCTACCCTTCCCGACCCGAGGCAAATAGAACGGTGGGGTGAGAGGGGAACGGTCCCTATCTTCGGGTGGGCGGGAATCAGAGTTCCCCCGATTGGTTCGGTCTAGAGTCGAGCAGATGCGATGGGTGATGCCATGGTGAGGTTGGGATGATCGACCGTTGATTAAGACGTATATAAGATACTGCTGCTGCAGATTGCTGCTTCCATTCGAGACAGGAGGCGGTGAGATGCTTGACTAGGATCCGATCGAGGGGGTTAGCGATAGATCAACCACTTCTTCTATTCATGTCCCTTCCCCTCGGAGCATAACGGAACGGAGGGGGCTAGCGATGTCATCCCTATTCTTCCCATCTCGAATGATCCGGAATCGGAGCGAATGAAAGCAAATCGAACTCCCGGAAATCCATCAATTCTTATCCGCGTGATTGATTTATCAATTAAAACAAACCCATTGATATCAACAATAGAAAAGAGGGGCCCACCGGAAGGGCCGAGATAGATGGGGCCTCCCTGCAGGGTGGCATAGCATGTTACGTATGAATGTAGAATTGACACCTAAGGCCCCTATATCTCCCACCCCCCCGGTGGGGCCCCACCAATACGAGATAGGGCCCCCACCCACTCCAGAAGTTTATATAGAGGGGGGCTGCTCTAGTTCTTTGGAAAACAGAAGGGTGGGGGGGACTTGGATTATATACGTAACAGACCTCCTCAACTCAACTATAGTTGGGTACGGAGGGTCAACTAAACAAGAAAGTGATTTAGTACTCCTTGTCTCCCACCCACCCTAGATTCGTGATGTCAGATCGGCTTGATCCGCACTCACCACTATAGTTGTGATAAACCACGGTAGAGTAGGTATGTTACGTATAGAATGTTGGCAGTACGGCCAACTATGGTGAATTCCCAACCCCAACAACAACTCCCCCCCCCCCCACCCACGCTATAGGGGGAGAGGGGCCCTCCCACCCGCCTCAGGAAAGGGGGCAGTACTGGTCACAATGACTGGCAGAGTCTAGGCAGGCATAAGCATAGGTAGATGGAGCAATGGGAAAGGCAACAAGCGCGAGCAAAGAATCGCTCGAGAAAGGGCTATGTATGTGCAGTGGGATCCATCAAAATGCTGTATACCTAAGGCTGGAAGGGACACCACAAGCGGAGAGAAGGCATTCATCAGCAGGATCAATCAACCGATCATCGTACCTTGCGTTACCGGATTCAACGAGCAGATCACACCCTATACTATTAAAGAAGCACCTGTTATATATCTAGATCGAGACCCAGTGGTAGCGGTTGAACCACCAAAAGCAGGGTGCTTCAGAAGAGGCGGTAAAGACCGATAAAACCGGGTGTTCTGAAAGAAAGAACTGTGCTTCACGGCCATTTAACCAGATGGCAACGGTGCATGCAGCATGCAGATGGGAATGGGGCCCCCATTCCCTCTATATTCGTGACTGGAGACTTAATAAAACGGGGCAGCACCTATAATATCTAACATGCGCCCCCTACCCCCAGCCCTTCGGGACCCCCCCCCATTCCCCTACTATTCTATGGCCAATATGGTCGGCTGCCGAAGGCAGGCCTTAGGTCTTCACCGAAGCAGGGCTGGGTCAGTCCCGAAGGGCTGGGTCGGTCCCGAAGGGTCGGGTGGCAATAGGGAGGTCGGCCCCTACTATTCTATGGAGGGTTGCTGATTGAACCTAAGGCAACTATAATGGGGGGGTTTGCGGAGCTAGATTAGTTAACGGGTGAGAGGGCCCCTACTCTTCTAAGGGGCCGTGGTTCTCTGGTAGCTCGGGCGGTCGCGAAGCGCTAGGGCGGTGAGCGAAGCTCGGGCGATGGCGAAGCGCCGGCCTAGGAATATATGGGCGGTGGGCGAAGCCCGGAAGGAAGGAACGCTAAGGGAGGCAGAAGGCAGAAGGGAGAAGGAACGCTAACGCCGGGATTCCCTCTATGGGCACACCCACCGCCCCTGACTGAGAGTACGGGGCTTCGGCGTGACATGGACGTAGCCCCTTCTCTCAGGCAGGGGCTGAGGACCGCCCCTTCCTCAACCACATCAGTAACCACATCAGGGAAAGCACATCAGGGAAAGCTCCTCCCTTTATATCTTTGCCCTATCGGATACCGATAGGTAGGCAATTAATTTCGATTCTCCGCTTCCTCCTCCCACCCATCCCCACACACGGAGAGATCGCCAAAGAAACTATAGGGCCCATGGGGTTGGGGGTGAGCCTGTTACGTATAGCATATCTTCTCTTCTCATCTCACGTCCCAACAATAGGTTGAAGGGCCTCCCATCTCGAGAAAGTGAGTCGATTCAATGATCGGTTGGTAGCCAGCCATTCTCACTCCTAAGCTTTCATGTCCGAACTCCTGCTTCTCATTATCCCTAGCATTCGGGGAATGAATAAGTGGATCACTCGACCTCACCGAACCCCAATCCCGTTATTCCGACCCGGACCCGGGCTATTTCAAATATTCTATTCTCGAATCCCCCATCCCCTCCTGACCCATCCGCGATGACCGGAGCACCTATCCGGGCTCAAGTGTTCCTATACGACTGCTCGAGTGGGTTCACCGGCACATGCCTTCGAGGCTCGAGACCCGAACGACAAACTATTGTGAGGTCAAGTCACCTTTCTATCCCACCCTGCAAAGGCAGACCCCACCGGTTCCGGGGGGTGGGAGGATATAGGGATGACCCCAACCCCACCACCCATGCTCTCCTTTGGTCTGTGGGGTCGGGGCAACTCTATAGCCTCCCACCCCCCCCGAAACCCACATAGAATTGTAGGGGCCTCCCACCCAAGACAGCCTTCGGCACCGGGGAACCATATTGGAACAACTATATGGGGGGGGTGGGGGGGCGGTGGGGTGAGAGTGGGAATTCTAGTTAGATAGGCGGTTCGCCCACTATAGATAGATAGGCGGATCAGTAGCCGATAGATAATCCCATTATCGGCGGGTCCCCATGTGCGGTTGCATCGAATAACAGTCCGATCCCATCTCTTCCCCGTTCCCCGTACCCGGGGTTGACGCTTCATTCATTGATGGATACGAGGCGGACCATTATCCCACGCCTTTCTCATGCTGCTTACCCCGAACCGTTTGATGATCCAGTTGCTTACCAGTCCCAGTGGCCCGGTCTCCGCCTAGAGATCTGTACTTGGAACCGAATCTACGCCGCTGAAGATCTCGATTTAGTTATTTCGGAGCCGTGTTTGTGGGAACCCATAACTCTATCTGCTACCTCCGTCCATGCCACCATCCCTCCTATGGAGTGCCAATAGCAGCAGTTGCATCTGATTCGGTTGATCGAGTTGACCGAGGAACGATTGACCAGCGACAGTAGAACGCGTGGCCACTCCCCATCTGAGCCATGCGCCCAGAGTTACTATTCCCACCCACCCCCGCTCCGGGGGCGGACCGGCCAGGAGCAGATCATGGGACGGGAGAGAAGTGCACTTGTTTAACTAATTGATTCTGAATCAGTTCTCCCCGAGACAAAGGCAGGAGCATCGGGTGAGAAAGGTATAGTTGTCCCAGTTGCCTGAGCCGATTAACTCGAACCAGTGAATGTGTCAGTCGCGGTTCGGGAGCCATAGGAACCGGGGAACACATAGGCATGGGCCATGGGTAACAGCACGCATCGCCAGTTACAGCCCCAGGTTCGCTTCGCACGGTTCCGCCTATCGGGGCGAACCACCGGCATCATATCATTCATATATAGATGCGGATCGAGTTCACCACGTAGCAGATTAGCCGGTTCCATTCATTGGAGATCCAAGGCCAAGAGTGGAGCAGATCTATATCCAGTCCCAGTCGATGCCGATCGATCCAACACCGGTCGCATAGCTACCGACCCCGAGCGAGATACCAGTCGCCTTCTTCCACGTCACGTCTCCCTGCCTCCTTTCACGTCACACCTGCTTAAGAAAAGAACTATAATTCCCAAGGCCTATCCCTATATCCGAGGGTTCTAGGTAAACCCTCGGGAATCATAGTTCACCGACCATATATCCCTTTTGCCCATCTACCCCTTTAGCCTTTAGTCACTTCCTCCGGTCAAGTGGGTTTTGCCATTCTCTCCTCCAGCTCGTCCGTCCATCCAACATCAACTCCCCCCCCTGATGTTGGTTCCAGGGTCTCTTCTTCCGGGCCGGCCTCTACTGGATTGTTTGACCCGATGGAGCAGCAGCTTATATAGTAGTAGTAGTAGCAGTAGTTTCTGATTCTAGTTGTTAGAATTCTAGTTGTTAGTTTTGGCCCCTCAAATTAGGCCCGTGTTACGTATAGAATCTGGCGTACCGCCCCGCGCTCCGGGATGCGACCCCTCCACTATCTCCTCCCACCCGGAACTATATCCGGAACTATAGTTTCCCACCCACCCTCTTCCTAGTTCCCAAAGGCACTCTTACAATGGGTCTATGGGGTTAGGGACCCAAGGCCCGCCTCATCTGCACCGACCATATTGGCCATAGAATAGCCAGGGTCGGCCGATGAAAGCAAGGTGTCCGGATGAAAGGCAAAAATTTTAGGTCTCTATGGAACTCACTCCCCACCGGGGAACTTAGGAGGGATATATAGATACTTTAGGTTCAAATCAAGGGCCCCTACTATTCTATGGGAGCGGGGTTGCCAGTTCGAATGGCGAAGCGCAGATAGGCTCGAACTCAACTGCTCGCTTCTAACTAAGTTCGCTCAACCGCCGAAGAAGGAAGTACCTCCCACCCATGTTACAGCTGGTGTTGACCGGATAGATTATATACATAACATGCTATACTGTACCTAGACTAGTTGGGAGGCAGCTTCAGAGCGGGTTCCACTGTTCACGATCCGAATAACAAATAGAAGGTGAGAGAGAGGCAAGCTGAGAACGGTAGTTAGCTAAATTACTCTGGGCCTGGGGAAGAGGAATCATAGGGGCGCCATCCCCCACCTCCTGGAGCAAGCTCCGGTGAGGATGGGAGGTAGGAGCCTTCACAAATACAGGACCGAGGGAGTAGACAACTATCCCGATAACGAGGGAGGTAGTTCAAGAAAGTCTTCTCCTCCGTGCATGCAGGGGTGTTTCTCGGTAGTTAACTCTAACTTGATACCGGTTGCCCATGAGAACTAACTTGATAATTACACAGTGGGTGAGATGGCAAGAACTAACTTGATTAGGATAAGCAGCAATAGTTCCCCAGGATGGAGTATGATTCCCACCCTGATATAGAAGCATTGTTGGCCCACCCTTTCTCGATAGAAACTAGGATAGGGGTGAAGCAGTTCAAGATGCAGAAGTAGCTAGAGAGGAGGAGAGACCCAGTAGCGGAGGTGGGGGAGCATCAGAGAAGCTATGGCTCAACATGGAGGTTTAAGCCACACCCTTCATTTCATTGCTCAACATGGAGGTTTAAGGGTAGAGAGGCCTAACCCGGTATAGTGATTTAACAGCTTCAACCTGGGAACAGCTTCAAGTGAGAGTATTAGCCCCTACTGCCTTCCATCCTTAGCCCCTACTGCCTGAAGGAGTGAGGCCCCTACCGACCGACCGATGGAAACTGTCGTCTAGGCCTATAGATGGGGTTGGGGTTGAGCTTTTAGGGTGGGGGAACAGCGAGTAACTGGACCCGCTGGTCGAGCGCATATAGAAGATACAACTATGGTCTATAGGCGCCCAGAGGTAAGGCAGATGAGATGGCTAGGCCTCAGTGGTGGGCTCAGGAAACAAACCCAATCCCAATCCCAATCTATATAGTCAGTCGTTTATAGACTCGATCACAGTCTTGAGAATGGTTATTAGCTCCCGAGAAAGGTCGATGTGTGCCCGGACTGATCAACTAATAAAGCAGGGGCAGCTACAGCCATATATAGTATGCTATAGTCGCCCCGACTTCAGGGCCTTTAGTCACCTTCACCTCTGCGACGATTGATGCTCGACCCTCACCTCTGCATCCATCCGCCCTCACGATCTATAGCTCATCCGCCCCGCCGGGAAGGAGAAGACACGGAACTCTCCTCTCTATAGTTAGAAGTTGCATGCTCCGCTCCGTTGGACATCTATAGAGAAGCCGGGTCGGGATCTAATCTGAAATTGATGCTCTCGACGACTATATATAGAGGGGCGGGGGACCCCAGAATGGAGAATAGGGGATAGGGAATAGATTGCCGAGGATCCTCTCGCTATGCTGAGCTGAGGACCCTATCGCTATGCCGAGGACCTTTATCTAGAATGGATGGCCGTGGGTTCAACGTGGAGAGCCGGATCAGATATAGTTAGTGGTGATGGGAACATCCATTGGGAGATGATATAGTTAGTGGTGATGGGGAAGCCATCGCCATCCATTGGGAGATAGGAGCGCCATATATCTATATAGGGTGCCGCGCTTGAGTGCCGACTGTATGCCTAGCCGCCCCCACCCCAGATAATAGTAATAGTTCAGGGCTCCCCCTCGTCCTCCTTATAGATAGGTAGGAACAGTTGAGTGCCTAGTTTCTCTTCTATTCTACTAGATTAGCAGTCTGTAGCAAGTGGGGAACGGATCGAAGATTGCCAGATGCTCTACCGGAATGAGAAACCTATTGAATCACCGGGCGGGAAATCTGAAACCTATTGAATTGAATCACCGGGATGCCATATATCTATAAGGCGGAATCACCGGGATGCCATATATCTATAAGGCGGAACCTATTGAATTGATGACTCAACCTCGAGATATACTGAGATAGGAATAAGGGCCCCCTATATATATCTTAGCCTTGTCCGGCCCCTCCCCTTCGAACCGCTACCGTCGGGCTGGACCAATCCCAGCTATATATAGTAGGCGTAGGCCGTCGGGGGAGTCTATATAGATAGGGGCCCTGAAGTCGGCACCTCGTTACCCGTTGATTGATCATTCGTATCACGTATGAGCTATGGTATATAGTGAGTAAGTGAGTGAGTAAGTGGGTGAGTAAGTAAGTAGGCCAATCGGATCGATTAAATCGGGGCGGCGGAATATGCCGTGCCGTACATGCTGGGACGGGATTCTGGTCCCCAGTGGGATTCTGGTCCTCTCATTCTCGAGTATGGCACGTGTGAATGGTCCAACTCAACTATCTCCAACGGGAGAGGATAGATCTATATAGGCCCCCACCCCAGATGGATAGAACCGCTCAGCGCAGCGGTGAACTCCTTCCTCTCCTATCAAGGCGGCCACTCTCTCTATCTGTACAGGCGGGCGGATTCATCATCCGCCTCGCCTAGCCGGGTCGGCGGCGGCCATGCCATATACAGTGTAGTTTGCCCTACCCTAACCAAAGAGAACCGATTGATCCACCAGATTCACGCCTGCCTTGCCATCAGTGGACCTGGCGCGGATGAGCGGGGTCCGGATGCTGCCCCTTTCGTTTCCGGTAAAGTAGTATATAGATAGGGGCCCGTCGTCACCTCGATCGACATCCGACCTCCGATCCCTTATATCTATATGGGGAGAGCCTAGATCTACAGATCTACATGTTCATCCATCTCGGGAGGACTACTTTATATAGCCGCCCCCCGCCCCATATGGATCTGATCTCGAGAGCCTACTGATGAGATGATCTCCGTTCCCTCTTCCGGAAATCCGCCCCAGCCGGCCGAGGGGCGCCCGAGCTAGCACAGCAGCCGATCAGCGGCCAAGAGAACCCATATATATATATATCTATATATATATATCTATCTATATCTATATATATATATATCTATATATATATAGATAGATATAGAGGGCTGGTTCGTTCGCTCCGATCCGCTGCGCCCATCTCATCTCCCCCTTCGGCCTCACTCAATAGCTGGGGGAGGAGCCCTGAACTATCTATATCCATGGGGGGCGGCTATAGCTATGTCGGGTCGGGCCCCCTTCCCCCTTCTATATATGGGGAGGGGGAAGGATATAGAGAGCGACGGCCTACTCTATAGAACCGGGTCGAGGGCGGCTATCTATCTAGTTGGCACTCGGCCGACGGGCCCAGGGACTAGATGCTTGCTATGCCCGGGAAGGCCCCTACCTCTATGTATATGGGGGTAATAGATAGATCTCGAGAGTGATGAGATGATCCGGACGGTTCTCTCTTCCGGATGGACCCCCTTCTATATAGAGGCAATCCGATCTCCCCCCTATCTATCAGCCGGCGGCCGAGAGAACTATAACTGCTCTATATCTATACCCCGAGTCCGCAGCCGGCCGATCAGCGGCCGAGAGAACTATAACTGCTCCGATCCGCTGCACTCCACCCCTACTCTACTATATAGAGGGGGCCCGACTAGATCTAGATGAGCACCACATCACATCATCCATCTATCCGCTGTATACGTGATACGACTGATGACTGGCCCTATCTATATATGGGTATCCGTTGAGCGCTCCCGGATCGACGACTAAGCGCAGTGAGCGACAGCAAACTAGAGTAGAGCATCACCGCGCCCCAGATAGATATATAGGCGATAGGCCTGAACTCTATTCTCTATGGGGGGGATAGCCCATGCAGTTTAGTTCATCAGTCCTTAGTCGCATGTATATTAATTCATCAGTCTTTGGTCTAGATATAGACATAGGGGCCTTTCATATTGAGGGGCCTTTCATATTGACTATACGGTTAGACCCTACCATGAAGTGGATCAACCGATCCGGTCACACCAGATTCGCTGCACCCATCTCCCCCCCATAGCATAGACCGAGGGAATCAATCACCCCCCGACCCGGTTCGAGGGCCCCATAAATTGAGGGAAAGTTAGGGCATCCACTCCCCTATCTAGATATGGGTGATGGGTTGCGGTCGGACCTATCGTTACCTATCGTCGGCCTCCTCTCGTCGGCAACCCTCCTCTCCCCTCCATAGTTGGTAGGCGACCCCCCTCTCTTCTCTATATATGGGGCGAATAGATACGGCCCCTCCTCCCCCTCCATGGTTGGTTGGTCCACCCCACCCTATCTATATATGGCATTGGCCCACTCCCACTCCCATCCCACTCCCCACTCCATAGAGAATGGAATAGAGTGATTTATATCTGTATCATATATGTAATACAATAGTTGGTAGTTGGTAGTTGGTAGTTGGTTGGGCCACTGGTGGTCCACTGGTTGGTCCCCACCACAACTCCCACTCCCACTCCAGCAGCCCCCTATCTATATAAGGGAACTGTTGGCTCCAGGTTGGAAGGTTGGCTCCAGGTTGTAAGGTTGGCTCCGGGTTGGCCCCTAAAATTCTATGGGTAGCTCTATCTGTCTGTGGTAGGTTAGGTTAGCTCAGCTATATATCCCTTGAGCTATAAGCTAACTCTACTGGCTAGAGTACCCTCTGGATTATCCGCTTCACTCCCTATCCATATAGCCGCCCGACGGCCTACTCTCTATAGCTGGAGCTGGAGCCCTCTCCATATATGACATGACGAGGAGGCTATAAACTACTTTATATATAGCCTAGCCTTTCTCGCCCCGCCCTCTATATCTAATATCTAGGCCAACGGGAGATGGGAGAGGAGAGCCGTATATAGATAGGGGATCGAGTGCACCATATATATCTATAGGGGCAGCTGAGCTATATAGAGTAGCCCCCTCCCCTGACGCCTCTATCTATGGTATATGGGCCTCCCCAGATGGATGGCCTCTGCCAATAACTAATAAAGAAAGCAGGGGCGACTCTCTCCCGCCTATCTCCCGCCTCTCTCTAGAGGTTATCCGCCGGATATGGGATATGGGCCCATATATCCAGGGGGGCCCGCCTCTCTCTATTTCTTTCGGGTTGATCCCCCCTTCCCAACTATTGAATGAATGGGTCACTTTCAACCCCAGCTGGCAACGGAAATGATCCATGAATTGATCCAGTACTAGGTAAAATGGTAGTTGTCACTTCCACCCCCAGCTGACAACGATTTGAATCACCGAGCTGATCATTCACTAGGGAAAGAAGCTCTTGTCACTTTCTACCCCATATCGCAAGACCGTAGAGATCTAATCTATGGGTCTATCAGCGCCATATGATATATAGGGGTCGCCCCAAAGGGCCTATATATAGATATGGAGCTCTTGTCACTCTCTACCCCATATCGCAAGACCATAGAGATCTATAGGTGTGGGATGGATTGATGGTCTACGAGCTCCTCCCCCTCTATATGGATAGGGGATAGGGGAGTCAGGTCGGTTTTGCATATATATTGAAGGAGGCCGAGGCTCCTACCGGCCTGCCGAGAAGACCCCATATAGAGAGAACTCCCCAGACGGCGAGAACCGTTCCGCTCCTATCAGCGGTGAACTCCTATCAAGGCGGCATAGATAGATGGGTTTGTTTCCCGGATTGAACCAGCCATCTCATCTGCCTTACCTCTGGGCGATCTGCCTTACCCTACCGCTGGGCGCCTATAGACCAGATGCCCGCCATCTCTAGTTATCTCCGAGCCCCGTACGACCCCCTATGAATTCAAAGGGCTGTTGGCCGAGTCCCGTTGGCCTATTCATTCTATCCATATAGGGGGAGGGGGCGGACTAGACTATAGAGAGGAGAGTTTACCCCATATATAGATAGGGGGGGGGCCCTCGCTTGATTGGGGTAAAGACTGAACAAAGGGTGTTTGCTCGACTAGGGCTGAAGAATGAGGGCTCAACTGAAGGAAGAGTCTGAACTATGGGGCGATATGGCGGTAGGGAGATGAGTAGTTTGTTCCCCTGAATGAAGATAAGAGATTTGACCCGTTGGCCTATTCTATATAGGGGGCAGACTAGACTATAGAGAGTTTACCCCATATATATATATCTATATATATAGATAGATATATATATATAGAGGGGGTCGAGTGAGTGCCATATAGTTATAGGGCTCTCCCGTTGCCATATAGCAACCCGACACAGCTGAGAGTGAACAACCCACTTATCCTTCGACCGGATATAGACTGGTTCTAGTTGGCGGGTGGGAGGGAACTTTAATTGGAGGAGGCCCGGCTATATCTACCCACCCGGCAATGAAATGAACACCGGGACGATTCCTTCATCCCAACATCCCAATGACTGATTCCAGAGACGCGGGGGAAAACTTCTTATCGTCACCCATCACCCCCTCGTCCTTCCTGTACGCTCGCCATATCTATCTATAGGGTAGGATAGGGGCGGTTGAGTCCCGAGTCCCGAGTCTATATAGCCTAGCCTAGCCTAGCCTCATATGGATACAGGATATAGAATCGATCACAGTCTTGAAATGGTTCTTAGCTCACAAAGTCATGACAAATAGGGCATCTCTTGTCTCTGCGCCGGCAGGAGGATCATCCCTCATCCCTATATAGAGTAGGGGGAGTAGGGGCAGCATTCATTTCCTGATCGAGGGGCAGGAGCGGCGGATCGAGCCCTCTGTATATATATATATGGCAATACCGGCCGAACGAACAGCACTCGGGTAACGAACGGAGAATATATCAATCCCCAATCCATTTATGCGTGCGCCGGATAGTCATTACTATAAAGATAGGGGCCCTCGACCAGATAATCTATGGGGTCAATCGAGTAAGGCCCCCCGGCCGACAGTTCTATCTCGTATCTCGCCCATCCACCTGCCCTCCGCTCCATAGAATAGTAGGGGCCGACCTGCCAGCCGACACCGGCCCCCCCTGCAGGGAGGTAGATTATATTCGTGGGAGGATATAGGGATGACCCCCACCCCACCGACCAACCTATTCGCCTTACCCAAGGACCGGTCCTACCCAAGGGACAGAGACCCAGGGGCCCACCACACC
>VDFB02150342.1:0-31957 GCA_007258455.2 Sequoia sempervirens | reverse complement strand
CTCTTACCACAATTCCAACACTTTACTTTACTCTTCCTGGAGGTTTTAGAACATCCTTTAGACTTATCTCTCTTTTTATCCCCTTTAGGCCCTCCTTTTTCTTTGTACCTTGCACATGCAAGGAATATTTGGAGCCCACATTCATAGACTTTCTTCTCATCTCTTCTGAAAGAAGTATATAAATGAGACTATCCATCTTCGATTCTATACCAACACCACTTATGGCAACAATTAGAATTTCCCAAAATTCGGGTAAAGAACAAAGCAAAAAAATGCATTTATCTTCTTCTATCTTAACATATACAAATAGAAGTTGACTTATAATCATATTAAAAGTATTTAAATGTTCTACAATAGAATCACCATCCTTCATTTTTCAAAGAATACAAACGTCTTTTGAGATACAACTTATTTGTTATATTTTTAGTTTGGTAAATTTCACCTATCCTCCTCCACAACTTGAATACGGTAGATTCTTCTAAAACATTAAGGAGGATGGAATCTGCAAGACACAACCAAATGGTTCATCATTCCTTCTTTTCCATTTTCTTCCAATCTTCATTAGATGTTGATTATGGTTTCTTTTCACTTGAAATTGCCAACCATTGATCTCTCTCTTCAAAGAGATCCTCCATCTTCAACTTCCACATCTCGTAACTAGTGCCATTGAACTTCTCAGTATCTAGACAAGAGGTAGAAGCCATGGTTTTCAATCTTCTTCACAAATATGCAAAACCCACAATGCACAAGCTCCCACTACAAACAAAAAAATTTCAACACCTAAGAGAAAGGCATCCCTCTCTCAACAAAACCGTTAGCTTTGATATGAAATGTTGGATATTCAAGGTGAAAATTGCAACAATAGAAATTAATAATGTGATTGCAAATTTTAAATTTTATACCCAAGATTATCAAAAGTGATTATGTGATTAACAATTCTAAACATGAAAGAAAAACAACAATACCACAAGTTGAGAAACACAAGTGACACAAGATATACGTGGAGAAACCCTTACCAGAAAAAAATCCACACCCAAAGAGATCAAATGGTTGTATTAATCTTCAAATGAGATACACCAATACAACACTTCTCTTTGAATTACGGAAGCACTTCGTTACTTTGAAAACCTACAAACAAACTCAACAAACCATTATCTCAATGCTTCAATATATAGAAGTTAATGGGAGAGAATACCACAAATGGTATCCCAAAAAAACAAGCAAAACCACCTAGAAAAATCCACACCCCTTTAGTGGACAGTCCATAAGCATGGTGAAAATTATTAAATGATCACATGGCCTTCACATGGGCACCTAACCCATAGCCAATCAAAATTGGTCAATACCGAGTACTCCATAACTCTTTGATGGCTTTGACGACTCCATGCAAGAACATGCACCAACATGCAAACTTGGGTGCCCCACCATGAAAAACATGTAAATAACATGCAAGGACATGCATTGCAAAGTGGTCCCCACCCAAAAGTTGGACACCCAAAGGGAATATACTCCTGAGATGCCTTGTAACCATCACCGTAGTGGGTCCACCTCTTTGGATGCAATTACAATTTGTCATAGGAAAATAAATAATAAATATTTTGTCCCTCATGTCCTCTAGAACACTTTTAAAAGAATGTGGAGACACAATTATCAACTTAGGATAGCAATTATAATGTCACCTATCCTAACAATATGATAACAGTTATAAATGTTTGAAAATTATAATTAGATCATATTCTCAATAACAAAATATTTTACTATTATTAACTAATATTGAATAATATATTATTTGTTCTAGTGTATTGAATTTATATAATTATTCTAAAATATATTTTTATTGATTATATTCTAATCTAATTTGATTTAAACTTTATTTCCTTGCTACCTTGCAAAATTGTCCCATGGATCTATATTGAAGCTCAGAACCTAAGATCAATAATATAATTAATAATAAAATATAATAGTCCCAATAATATAATAATATTACATATCCTTCTTGTGACCGTTTTGAATTTCAACCTACTCTATAGATCTCTTTTTTAGGCATTTTCCCAAACATCCACTTGTCTCCATGACACACCTTTTGAACATGATCAATTCTGCTACAAATTTTCCTTTCTACGATTGGATGACAAAATCCAATTAGCTATATAACACAAGCTTTTAAAACACTAGATTATAATCTAATTTTATTTTACTTTACAATTATATTAATTAATTTTTTTTTTTTTACGTTATTCATTGAATAACTATTTTTATTACTTATAGTTGTTTTATATACTGACTAGAGTTATTTTATTTTACTTTAGAATTATTTTATTTACTTAAGTGTTATTATATTTAATTAAGAGATTTAATTTTACTTTAAAATTATTTATTTGATATTTTATTTAAAGAGTTATTTTTATAGTTTTATTTTTTAAAATGTATGTTGGTTGTATTTTAGTTTTTTTATGTACATGATGATGATATTATGCTCCATTCATGTCATCATAGAATACCTCTCAGAATTTAAACTCTAATATATTAACATCCATATTCACTCAAGTATTGACATATCTAAATTAAATCTAGTTTGACATTTGGTCATGATTCTTAGGGTGTAACTCCCACCAAAAGACCAAGTCACTAAAGTAAAATGGAGTGATTAAGAAAGTACTTTTTGTAATAATTATATATCTTAATCAACACTTGGGAAAGATTGAATGAAGAGAAATAATAGGTTGATAAAAATATTTAAGTGATATGCATTAACATTCTTGTCTCCTATTTTGTACACAATCTTTTCTAAACTATATTATCTACTCAGTAGATTCTAATCGAATTTTATTTAAACTTCACTTCCTCGCATCTCTACAAGATTGTCATGATGATCTATATTGGTCCTTGGAAGCTAAGAAAAAATGATAATGTTGGAATATAATTTGGCATAGTAGAGAAAACTTTGAGTAATATTCATTAACATTCTTGCACACTATCTTGTACACAATATTTTGTAAAATATATTATCTATTAAGTAGATTCTAATTTGCTTTCAATTAAATCTAACTTTATTGTGATATGAATTGGAATTTGCAACAATGATAAGTCTGTATACAAAACCATAAGCACACAAAACCCAAAATCTTAGAAACAACTCAAAAAAAAAAGATTCAAGTACAAGCACACACACACTTTTAGTTGGCAAGCCTTCTAGTTCACGAATCATAAATCTTTCCCATTATCGAATTGGGAAAGAGCAACAAAATTCAATGAGAAAAAAAAAAGATATGACAATAGTTATAAATCTTTGAATATTACAATTAGATCATATTTTGGATAACAAAATCTTTGAAAGCTTTGTTATTGTTATTGTATATTTTATATTGCTTACAATAACTTATTATGTGCACCAATTATTGTTTTCATATTGAATCCCTATTGATTTTACATATGTTACTCTTTTTATGAAAGCTAATCAACTTTCTATTTTTAATTCTTGAGCACAAAAAACCCTAATAACTTTTCCATCAAACGTGAAGAATTGTCAAAAGGTTCTAATTTTTTTAATAACAAAAAATAGTTGAATGCATATACACTGTTGTTCCAATAGTTATACATCTAAGAAAAATGTATTTTTACTATGAAAATTATTGCTATGTTTCTTGTGACATGTATGTAAAAAATAAGATGGAAGAACACATTCTTATTTCACAAGAGACTACTTTTACAACCTTCCATAAGAAAACAGATTTTTGTACCCCATTTGTTTGTTGTGCATGTTCATTCACAACTTTACAAATTGCAAAAGCTTCCAAATTTATTTCTTGCATTTGTTTTCCAAACTCCTTTATGCTTTTTCTATATAAAATATAAATCAAATCGAGAAGATTAGTGGCTACTGAGAAGAAAAGAACAACCATAGAAAGAATGTCTAAATTTTCAACTAAGAAAATTGATCATTCAGACAGTTACCAATGAAGAGGCAACAATAGAATTGTCCTGTCTCAAAAATATAATAAAAAAACGTATTACTATTGACAAGGAAAACCTTACATAATTGACCTTTGTCCAACATTATTTCAAGAAATACTTTGAGAACACATAAAATACCATAACATATCTTGCTCTTTGATCAAACAAACATTCTAGAGTAAATATTTTGCTTCTGGAAAGACATTTATAAAAATGTACAAACCCGTACAATATTTAAAACTGGAATGCTACTAAATTTAACATACTTTGCAACCGAGTTAATTAGAAAAGACACATACTCTAATTTGCTAGCAACAAGTATTAATATTTAAAAGAGACGACACACAATAAATACAATTCAATATATAGATACAAATCCATTTGTTACCCATATAAATCATAAATAAATGTGATCCACAGTTGTTCCAACTTACTTCACTTCATTAATTTCTTTTCTTTCCTACCTATCGTTAATAAAAAACTAAGAAAATAAAAATATTGTCATACAAGAAAGCTACAAATCAAAATTTCATATGACAATTTTCTATGTTTCTTGTGAGATGTATCTTGAAAATCAGAAGGAAGAACCCATTTTTATTTCACTCTCTATATTCTATCGAAATAGTCAACATTACTTTGCTTCCACTATGCTACTTTCTCTCAATTCATCCAAAATCAAATATAGATCAGTTTTGATTCCCACTAATGATTTTATAGATACATATAACAAGAGACTTCTATCACACCCTTTGATGCAATGCAAAAATAGATTTTTACACCACACTAGTTTTTTTTGTAATTTGATTGACACATTTAAGCTTTTTCTATATACAATTTGAAATCAAATCGACAAGATTATTTAACACTGAGAAAACAAGCATAGGCACAAAAAAATGTCTAAGTTTGCAACTAACAAAATCAATGATTCAGAGACTAACCAATGAACAGACAACAAGAAAATTGTCCTCTCTTGAAATCGTAATAACTAACGTATTATTATTTACAAAGAAAACATTACATAACTTATCTTTGTCTAGCATAGTTTTGATAGAAGACTTTCAGAATACAGAAAATACCTTAACATATCTTGTTCTTTGACCAAACAGTCATTCTAGAAAAAACATTTCACTTTTGGAATGCATGCCCATACAATATTTCAAGTCTACTAAAGACATATTTGAGTAATATGCATTAACATTATTGCATTCTATTTTATACAAAATATTTTCTAAAATATATTATCTATTTAGTAGATTCTAGTCTAATTTTATTTAAGCTTTACTTCTCTGCATCCCTCCAAGATTGTCGCAGTGATGTACATTGGAACTTGCAAGCTAAGAAAAATGATAATATTGACATATAATTTAGCATGCTAGTTTCATCTTTGGAGAGGTATAGAAAATGATTTTAAGCTTTCCTAGTGTAATGTTGGACTTACCTACCTATCTAAAACTTGGATTTATTGTGATATGAACTGGAATTTGCAACAATGAAAAGTCTCCACAGAAAATCATAATTATGTAGAAATGACAATCTCAAAAACAACTCTTAATTTGAAAGTCTTCTAGTTCACTGATCAACAATCTTGTCCATTATGGAATTGGAAAAAGCAACAAAATTCAACAAGCCAACAAATAAATATCACAATATTTATAAATCTCTAAACATTATAATTAGATCATATTTTGGACAACACAATCTTCACTTTCCTACCCTTTGGTTAATAGTAATTTTTTTTTTTGAAAAAATCAAAATCTTGTTATACAACAAAGCTACAAATCAAAATCTCATATCACAATTGTGGTTGACAATGAATAAAATTTTCAATTATTGTTATGTTTCTTATGAGATGAATGCCAAAAATCAGAAGGAAGAACCCATTCTCATTTCACTTTCTATATTGTATGAAAATAGAAACTTTTGTCGCAGCCTACCATGTAATTTTTTTTTAACCTCATTTATTTGTTGTGTATGCTGATTGACAACTTCACAAATTGCAAAAGCCTCCAAATCGATGTCTTGCATCAATTTTGCAAAAAAATGTCTAAATTTGCAAATAAGAAAATCGATGATTCAAACAATTACCAATGAACAGGCCACAAAAAAAATTTCCTCTCTGCAAAATGTAATAACCAATGTATTACTGTTGACAAGAAAAGCCTTACATAACTCATTTTTGTCTAGCATTATTTTGACAAAAGACTTTGACAATACAAAAAATCCACTAACATATATTGCTCTTTGATCAAAGAAATATTCCAGGAAAAAACATTTCGCTTCTGGAAAGGCATTTATAAAAATATACAAGTCCGCACACTATTTAAAATTGTAATGCTAACCAATTTAACATACTCTACAAGCAACTTAATTAGAAAACACGTACAATCTAATTTACTACCTACAAGGATTAAAAAATATAGTGCACAAGAAATGGGATCCACTATTTAGATACAAATCCCATATGTTATTGATATAAACCATAAATAAATGTGATTCGTAGTTGTTCTAACTTACTTCATTTCATTATTATTTTCTTCGCTTTCCTACCGTCTCGTTAATAGAATAAATCTTTTCAAGAAAATCAAATTCTTATTATACAACAAAGCTAGAAATCAAAATTTCAATTAACAATTTAATACAAATTAAATCAACATAATCATTTTTAACATAGCTTAGGGCCTCTTCCCAAGTTTTTATCATAGCCATCACTTTATTTTACTTAGCATCCACATGTAGCAATTTTATTGCATAGGTAAATATTAATATATTAAATAATTATATAAACATATAATTTTTTATTTTTAAATAATATGCTACTACCACTTTAATATATTGAACTTATATTAAATCATTAATATTAAATATTATGTAAATAATATTGATTATAACTATAATTATTAATAATATGTTTATATAATTATATATACTAAATTGACTAATAATAATAATAATTAATTATTATTCTCCTGTTTATGAGACTCAAAAGGTTAATTTTGTTGTCCACTCGAGAAAAACAACAGTTTGGAATCCCCCAAAAGAAGGTTGGTTGAAAATAAACTTTGATGGCGCTTCGCGAGGTAATCCAAGCAATGCAGGGGAAAGATGTGATCTGAGATAGCAAAGGCCAGATATGCCTGATAGCAGCCAAAAAACTTGGCATAACCACCAACAATGAGGTGTAGTACCAAGCTACCATTTTAGGCCCAAAGATGGGGCACAAACTAGGATGTCAAAACATCCATCTCGAAGGGGACTCACAAAATGTTATCAATGCAATTCGAAGGAAATATTCTCTGAATTGGAAGCTTAGAAAATGGTTGGAGGATTTAATCAAACTTTTGGGGGAATTTAAATCCTTTAAGATTTCACATGTATATCACGAAGGTAATAGATTGGTTAACAATGCGGCTAATGTGGCCATCGAAATGGGGATAGAAGAAGGGGCATCAAAATTTGAGGAGATTTGACACGATTTCCATGAGGAGATATTAAGGACACAATAACTTGTGCCCCCTATTAATTAACAAAGGTGGTTAATCATGGTGGAGTGTTCGGAAGTGTGGGAAGTGCAAAAACAATCGCAAAAATGATGAGGTGCAATCCTAATAAGAAAAGTAGATGGCTCTTTCTCAAGGCCGGCCCTTTCTCAAATCGCATTTGGCTAGCAACTGTAATTCTGAAATGGACACACCAATCTCTTCACAAATGTTTCTTACTGTTAACGTGTGAACACGAACATCAGGTCAATGCTCATGGTGATGATCATGGATGCAGGTGAGGAGACTAGGCGTGGTGGAGAAGATAATGGAGGATCTGGTTTGGCCACAGTGGCGAGGCGGTATGAAGGAAATTTTGCAGCGTGCGTCTATAGGGTTAGGGCTAGTTCCATAAGGGAGAGTATGGCCACGTGTTAGAGCAGAGGCACCTTGCATGGGTTCCCCTTGTGGTATGGGGACGAAGCATGAACATTGGGAAAATATTCCATCATGCCTGTTTGGGTATCAAATTCCTAGAGAATCTAGTGGGGGAGGTGGAAAATAGGACGATCAACTGGTCGTTTACCTTTTCCAACCCCACCGCTGCAACAAGGATGGATGATGGCAACCAGGGTGATGAGGATGACTCTAGTGGGAGTGACAACTAGGGTAAAGTTTGAATGTTTTACAATATAAGATTTATGTAATTATATGTAGTTAGGGCAAGATAGGGGTTAGTGAAATCATGGGTCCGTAAAGCCATTTTGTTGACAGGCTCAATTTTGTAATTTGCATTTCTGCACTATCTGCAGAACTAGGAATGTAAACTTTTGATATATATAATCTAAAGGGTGTGGCCCTATATAGCCACTTTTATTGAGCAAAAATAATAATAAATTATTATTATTATAATTATTATTTAATAATATAACTATATTTACTATTATTAATTATAATTATTAATATTAATTTTGATTTTCTTTGTCTCTCACTTCCTCCCGATAAAAATTACGTAAACAAATGACATGCATCATTTTACCCACTGTTTTGAATTTCAACATTTCTTACACTTTTTTTGCAATGTTTACGAAAACATCCACTTGTCTTCATAGGAGCGTGGTCACTTTTGTTACAATTTTTTCTTTCCGCAATTGCCTAAGAAAATCCACATGGCTATATTGCTCAAGTTTATTATTAATCAATACTAATAATATATTATTTATTTTTATTGACTAGATTCTAATCTAGTGTTATTTTAATTTCAACTCCCTGCAACCCCACAAGATTGTCCTACCAATGTACATTGAAGATTGCAAGATAGATGAATATTATATAATAATATAATAATTTAATATTATATAATAATATAATTATAGATTCATCAACATAACAATAAATAATAATAAATTTTAATATTATTATACTATCAATTTATAGTATTAAATATTAAACTCAAAATAAGTAGAACCATAAATTAAATTGCAGATATGAGAAGGGAAAAACTGTGCTTACTAGTCACCAAAAGTGAGTTTCTGAAGGATGATTGAGACTCATTCACCCAAGGGCAAATGGGTCTAGTGTTAGGGTTTTTCTGTAACATTTGGGAGCCTCTAATACATATTTGAATCTTCCAATTTGTCCAAGTGGCAGTGTAGGAATGCCAAAAATAATTTCTGGAGATGATTTTTCGTGAGATGACAAATTTTATGACAACTTCTGCAACTTTGTCAACTTCAAATTTTCTCTTCAAGAGGTCTTCAAGCTTTCTTCCACCTAGATTTGCAAACACAACATAAGAGGGAAAAATTGTTTGTTTTTGGTGAATGGGGGTTTGTCTTGGTCAAACCCCATTTTGGTAATCAAACCTTGAAATGAATAAAAACATGAGAGAGGGAATGAACAATGAACAATGCAATGTTTTTGATTGATTAAGTAGGGAAAAAGGGCCTTGACCTGAACAAAAGGTACATCATGAAAAGAACAACCGATGGTAAGAAAAGAACAATACAATGTTACTACTCAACAAACCCTTGGATAAGTCTTGGAATATAGATTTGCAACTTGCATGAAATGGATTCAATGGATGTGGATCTTGACACTTTGAATCTTGCTTGAAATAGTGCTTTGAATTCTTGATTTGATTATGAAACCTACATCACAATGTTAGCTCCAAAAACATGCACATGATGCAAGAAGACTTTGACATGGCAATTGGATCTTGATTGCTACAATAAAAATCTAATAAATCTTCTCGTGAATGCCTTGAAATTCTCCAAAAGTTCTCTTGAAATTGCTAGGATGCTCTCTTGAAAATTTTAGGTGAAACATAGTGAAATAACCTTATATTCATAGATATGTATCCTTAATTTCTCAAAATTCAAATATCACAAGCCAACATTGAATCATAGATTTGAAATCATTAAAATTGAACCAAAAACATAATTTAAATTTAGGTCCTAAGGTCAAGGGAGGACCCATTCACCCATGGGCGAATGGGTCCCAAGTTCCTAAACCTAGGACACACATTGCTCAATGTAAAGTATTATGTTTAGGCAATAATGAATGTCAGGTTTCCTCTTCGAAAATGCAATTAAATAGGCTTGGAAAATGAACTAATGGGACAATTAAGGAAAAAATAAGCACAACTAATTAAGGGAGCCCTAAATAAGTGTGAAAGTGTAAAAGGATATGCCTTACAACACTAAATTAAGGCACAATTAAGTCCAATTTAACTAGGAGGGCCCAAACAAGTGAGAAAATGTAAAGGGATGCATTTTCCGTCACTACAATAAATATTAAACATAATATAATATACAATAATAAAAAATAAAGGATTCTAATTACAAGATACTATTTTAAACACATCTTTATTATTTATGACACTATTTAAAATCTCTAGTCATTATTCAATTTAAAATTTATATTATATTATATCCTTCAATATTATAACTACATAGAAAACATCTATGTATTTGTCTTGTTTGTGAAATTAAATAACTAATCAAATCTTACTTTACAATGTCTAGTAAATTTTCATAGTATTTGTTGAAACATCCACTTGTTTCCACCACATGCCTTTCTAACATGAGTAGTTCTGCTACAATTTTTCCTTTCCACGATTGGATGACAAAATCCACGCAGGTATATCACACAAGATTTAAAAAATTATCAAAGAGAATAAGAATGTAGACACATAAAATTGACCTAGGCCTGGAGACTTAATTTTTCTCCATATTTCTTCTCAACATAATTAAAATATTTAAATTATGTCCTATAGTCCAAATTCAACTATTAATTAAATAATTCTCAATTATTTAATTAATTCATATTTCTTATTCCTCCTCACTATTTAAATAAATAAATTATATTTATTTTATTTAAATACGTTGCTAATTTCTTATTTATTTCCTTAATTGAATAAATCCCTAAATTTGTTTAATTATTATTTGTCTACTATTTCCTCCCGATTATTTAAATAAATAAACTTTATTTATTTATTTAAATACTTCATTAATTCCTTATGTCTTTTTATAATTAAATAAATTCCTATGATTTTATTTAATTATTGTCCACCTTATCCATTTCATCCATAATTAAATAATTAGTATTAATTCTTTAATTGTCATATAGACTTTTCTTCTAATTTTAAATAAAACATTTATTTAAAATTGTCCACTTTCTATTTTCTCACCAAGTAAATAATTTGAAATAATTATTTACTATCATGTGACCCCACCACTTTTGAATTAAATTAATTTTTAATTCCAAAGGTCAACATCACCTCTTGAATCAAATAATTTTAAATTCTTAAATTCTTATTTGATTCTCCAGCAGCTTCGTTTTCCATGCCCACTATCTTCTTTTCACATGCATTCTTGACCTTTGATTTGATTTTTCCAAAATAAAATCATAACCATTCATCTCAAATTTTAACCTAATTTTTCCCTAACCCTAATTGCCAGTTGTCACATGCAATTTCAACCTTTGATCTTAGGGCTTTGTCAAACTTTCAATCCTGGCCATTCATCTAAAATTGACTTTTTTATAAAAAGGAAATGCCAACCTCATTTCGGGACTTTGATCATCTCCTGACTTCATCACTTCTTCATACTTCATGCTTAAAAATTTAGGCTTCCATACTTCTTCTTGCTTGTAGAAATATGAGTATACTTGCATTTTAGATCAAATCCTTCAATATTTGCTTAGGTCTCGTTATAGTCATAGTTGCTTATAAAAAATATGAGGGCAAACATAATATTGCAGCAAATGGAGAAGGTGCAATGAATGTCAATCAATGGTGGCATGAAGATTTGGTAATATTGTTTTATGCTTTATGTCTTTATGCTCATTTGTGCTTCATTGTTTATTAGGGTTTGATTTATATGCTTTATTGTATTAATCTTAATATTTTATCCCTAATTACAAAGAATGTTTGTGATAACATTAATTATTAATAATATTGAATAATATATTATTTGATCTAATATATTGACTTTGTATAATTATTCTAAATAATATTATTTATTCAGTGGATTCTAATCTAATTTTATTTAAACTTCACTTCACAATCATCCCAACCATGTACATTCAACCTTACGAGCTAACAAAAATAATAATATTATCATATAATAACGTAATAATTTAATATAATATTACGATCAATATAATAATATGCTAACATTTTTTATATTTAGTATAATCTTGCAATATATAATTAATTTACATTACCTCTGAAATTAACATAATATATAATAATAAATTTTAATTAATATTATTGTACTAATAGAATATTAAATAAATAATATAATAATATATGGTATATAAATATATAATATAATATATAAAAGCATTAATCATTAACACAATATTTAAAATTTTCTAAGATATAATATAATAATAATATATGAATCGCTTCAACCAAGATTCTACCTTAAAATCCTCACATCACATTTGAAATGAAACTTGTGCAAATTATTTCATTACAAGTGGTATCGGAACATAATCTTGACATAAAAGGATTGAAGGAATGGCGAAGGTGGAAAAAGTGGTGAGGAAAGTTGGATCATGGGCGGATGATGTAGAGACAAACTTGCCTCTCAAGGAATCTATGGTTCATGCTTATAATCAAAGGAAGGACAAAGTGAATGAGCTGTCCAAAAGGAGAAAAGGAGTGGTTAGAGTGGAAGATCATGGGAAGGTTTGAGGGCTTGACTGGGCTCACATGGTTTTTGGAGTCAGGAAAAAAAATTTGGTGTGAAAAGGTCGGATTGGTGGGAGTACGAAGAGCGTTGGAGATTTAACAACCAACCAACAAATCGTGATTTGGTGTGGTCTAAATCCAAGCCATATGTGAAGCACCAATGGAGGCTCCCATAGAAGGGAGTTTTTAAGAGGCAGGTATGGACGGTTGAGGAAAAAAGAGGGTTCTTTCCTAGATAATCCCCCAAATTGTTAGCAAAATAATAGGGGAAATTGACTGCGATATGAAGATATGGGTGAGGAAATTCCTTATTTTGCAACTGGTGCGAACACCATTCAAATAGACCGATGAGTCAATCCCATGGAAAAAGGGATTCCTTTCAATGAGGCTGGCACAAGCAGAGGCCGCAATGGGAAAAGGATTGACAATACGGTTCAAAACTCTCTATCTTGGAGGAAGGTGACTCAAATAAAAGTAGATCTAGCAAAGCGATGGTGGTTCCCTCCAAATTACTACTACCATCCAAGATTTTTTTGAGAGAACATGCCTTTTTCGCCGAATAGTATTCAAATGGTTGTCCAAGGGATTAGATGCAAAATTGGTGGTAGGAAAATTGGGGCAAAGAGGTATGTGTCCATTTATTGTCCAATGATTATCTCCTAATAATTTATCCTTTAGTGGAATTAAAGAAAACCATCATGGAATGTAAACCACCATTAATGGAGGGTATGGGGTTTTACTTGAAAGATCGTGAAGTGAATTTCAATCCCATAAATCAAGAAATGGAGAAAATATTAGTTTGGGTTTTCTTAGTGAATGTTCCCTATGAATACTAGAGTAGAGAGGCTTTGGCATTGCTAAGTGATGAGGTGGGAACACTTGTGGATTTAGATGAGGAATTTTTTTAGTTGGGGGAAAGAGATTTTTCTAGATTATATGTGGAGATCAAGGAGAATTGCACTTGATGGTCTAGCTTGAAGATCATTAAAGAAGAGGCTAAGTGGATCTAGGAGGCAGTATGGGAAGAGACTCTATATAAAAATACCAAAGATAGCTAGATCAAATCAAACTCAGATTCCTCATGGCATAAGGAGCTTGAGCCAACAAACAATGGGAACAAGGGCTTGATTAGCAATCTTGGTCCAACAGTCCAGGAGGTAAGATTGGAAGATAGCCAGGAGAAGAAGTTGGGAACAAGCATAAATGTAGATTGTAACTTCAAATTCCCATCCCATCTAGGGAGGTAGCAGTTGGCAGGAATTGTGGAACCTCCAATGGATTTCTAGCTAGTTCATTGGTAGAGTAGCTTGAAGCTAGTGCTAGAAAAGTTGAGACAAGAAGCAACGGGATGTCTGTATTAGCTTCTCTATCTCAAGTACAAGAGGCATGGCAAGGGTTGGAGGAGGTAAATCTAGTAGCAACACAAGGAGGATTAGATCAAGAACAAGAGATGGAAGAGCTAAATTCATTTCTGGAGGTGGGAAATGAATTATTAAGCCTCATAAATCTGAATGAAGGGATGGAGTTTCCCGTTTCTATCGAGGGGGAAGCTTCCAAAGAGATAGCTATAGGGATTCCCCAAGCAAGGGAAGTGGAAGATATGGAAATTGAATGGGAAGAAGATCCGAATGAGAATGTCTCCAAACTGATTGTAGGAAGGGATTTGAAAGAAGGAGAAATTGGGCTTGAACATGAAAACCAAGCAATAACAGCTCGACTGTCCCTTTGGGGACCAAATATGTAAGCCCCAAGAAAATGGGGATTAAGAAAAAAGAAGAAGCAAGGAAGTCTCCTGATTGTGGCAAGGGAAAGAGTAGGGGAAGGAAGTCAAATTACGAAAAGAGACTATTGGATGGTGAGGAAGATAGACTCAAGTCAAGATCACCATGATGTTGAGGTTAGGAAGGGTGTTACCCTTCCTGGGGAGAAATGAGGGTCACATTGTGAAATGTTAGGGGCTTAAATGCCCCTAACAAGAGACACTTGGTTAGGTGTTTCATGGAGCTATCACACGATGAAATTTTCATTATCCAAGATTCAAAGTTGGTGAAGGAGGAGGTGGACTTGTTCAAGACGAAGTTAAAGTTATGGAAAGTAGAAGTAATAGATGCAGATGGTGCATCTGGTGGCTTAATTACTTTCCTAGAATTCTCAAAGTTTTTACATGGAAAAGGTGATAGATAATAAGCATTGGTTGGAAAGTAAGGTAAGAAGTCTTAATGCCAATTCACAATTTACTTTGATTAATGTTTATGGACCTTCAACTTTCATTAAAAAGAGGGAACTATGGACTGAGATAGGAAATCTGTTGAATGCTACCCCAAATAAGAACTTAATTCTAGGGGAGTATTAAATAATGCCATTCTTCATACCTATGAGAAAAAGGGGTAGACAAACTAGATGTCAATCCCAAGCAGAATTTGAAGCATATGTAGTAGACAATGCTCTGATAGAAGTCCAATTAGCCAATGGTTATTATACATGGACTAATAGGAGGCTAGGCTTCAACAACATTGGTGAGAAACTGGACAGGTTCCTCTTCAAAGGGGATCTGAGAAATTTTCCTCTTTGGAAGGAAACATTGTGCCCCATTAGGCTTTGATCATTATCCCATTCATCTAAGTATTTTAGGTGACAAGAGGCTCTTCTGATGCCCATTCAAGTTTGAAAATATGTGGTGCAAGGACCCAAATTTCCTCAATCTAATTGAGAAATGTTGGAAGGAAGCAAAGACAATTGGATCCAAGATGTTCTCTGCGATGGAAAAGCTAAAGTTGATCAAACAATAGTTGAAAACCTAGAATAAGCAGAATTTTAGAAACATTTTGAAGTCAAAGGTGAAATAGAAGAGAAAATCAAAGGGTTTAATGAGGAGATTTTCCAACATGGGATGGATGGTGATAAATGTAATCTAGGGAAAAAATATAGGTTAATGTAAAATAGCATAAATAATAACCCTAAACCAACAATGGAGCACAAATAAGCATACAAACATGAAATATAGAACAATATTACCATAAAGTCTTCATGCCATCATTGATTCACCTCCATTTCCCTTCTCCATTTTGCTTGAATATGATAATTTCCCTTGGATTTTGAGTGTGCAATAATAAGCCTATGACAATGACTAGCAAAATATTGAAGATTGTTGTCTCACACTAGCACAATGTACTTGCATATGAACTAGAGATGATGTAAATGACAAGACTAGGGTCTTTTATAGAAAAGAAAAATTTGAATGAAAGGATGAGATTGAATGTCAATAAGATGTGTCAATCAATGACCAAAAATGAAAGTTGTAGTATGGAATAGGGTTAGGGCTAAATTAGGGAAATGATAAGGATGGATGGCTAGGATTGAATTATAAGATAATTCAATCAAGGGCTGAAAGTAAATGAGATGTTAAGAGATAAGATTTGATGTGGAAGATAAGATTGGAAGAATATAGAGGTTGTAGGAGGAATTCAAATGAATAATTAAATAATAAAAATATTATTTAATTATAGAGGACATGTGACAAGTGAATTTTTCATTAAATAATAATTTAATTCGAAAGTGGGAGAAAAATGATAAATTAGTAGGCAATTAAATAAAATTATTTAATTTAATAATAGAAAAAGCTAATGAATAATTAAATTATTAAAATAATTATTTAATTATAGTTGAAAGATGGATAAACAATTAAATAAATAAATAAAATTTATTTAATTAATCAAGGAAGAAATAACACTAGAAATCAATTAATTAAATAATTAAAATTATTTAATTAATAGAGGACTTATGCCATTAGGAAATAATTAAATAATTAACATTATTTAATTATCAAGAATGAATGGGGAAATGACGAAGTATTAGAGTTCGCAGGCCTAGGAATTTTTTTTGTGTCTACATTTTTCCCCTCTTTGATACAATGCAGTTTATTGCGTTGTGTCAAATAAATTCAGTCAAAATATGCCCCGGTGAAAGTAGGGTGGACATATGCCACCTTGATTTTTTTTTTCAAATTTTCAAAAATTTTCAAAAAAAATGGAAATTGTTTTGAAAAGTCAATTTGACAGCCATGAGTTCAATGGTGGTGAAAAAAATGATTTTTGAGGTCATTTAGGGGGGTCAAATTTAGGTTCAAAGTGGCTAGATAGTGCACCCAGTACACATCCCTAGTGCAAACCCTAGAAAACCCTAGGTTAATTGCCTATAAATATGCATTTGATTAAGAAATTTGTTCATTTGTGCATTGCAAATTTAGAAAATTAGGAGCTATGGGAGAGAGAAGCTGAGAAGATGTCGCCAGTTCTGCACTCTGCACATTGAGGCTATCACATCCGCACCTTCCGCTAACCTGAGGGAGTAGAGTACCCGATAAGTACTCCAAGCCCACTTTGTCATTTTTTCATTTTTTGTGCATTTAGGGCTAGGAATAATTTAGCAGACAATTACAGTGAACGTTGTTTGTCGTAATTGCATGTGCAAACGATGCAGATGACTGCAATTCACTGCAATCGCCTCATCGTGACGTAATTGCTAGGACATAGTGGGGTCAATTGCGATGCAACACATTTGGAAAGGTGTGTCACATTTGCTTCCTACATCACACCTATGACCAGAAACGACACAATAGAAAAATAACACCCCAAGTGCAAGGGGAAATGAAGCAAGTGAGGGAAATGACGCAACTGATGAGGGGTTGACCACAATTGACCTTGGCAATGCATTAGCTAAGTCATGTGACACAATTATAGTTGCACGACACATGTGCAAGAATAGTGGCGCGAATGATTTCTGCGATGCAATTGATAAGCATAATGACACAATTGACTGGTTAAAATTTTTCCCTAGTTTAGGATA
The DNA here is from genome assembly GCA_007258455.2 of Sequoia sempervirens. Classification (NCBI taxonomy): domain Eukaryota; kingdom Viridiplantae; phylum Streptophyta; class Pinopsida; order Cupressales; family Cupressaceae; genus Sequoia; species Sequoia sempervirens. The sequence goes on along the minus strand of VDFB02150342.1, from coordinate 14,482 downwards.
AAATGACTTGTCCAATTTAGGTCCAATAGGTCAAATGGAAATTTTGAACTAACATAATGAATTTTGTGGTGACTTTAGGTTGTTCTTCCCCCTATCTATACTCAGGAGTCACAACCAATGACATTTCAGCTTCAACATCAACTATTGGATGTCGAGACGTACGCATTGTTAGATCTAGGATTGTACTAGGTCACATATATTCCCATTGTTAGGGAAAACTGAGGGATGTTGACAACACTTGCAGAGTGATGGCACTCCAAGACTTGAAAATTTCACTTACTAACCGGGGAGGCCACTATGAACCTGGAGGATGTGTACAAGATATTGCAATAACCGATATGTGAGGAGCGGGTGAGATATGATCCCGTTCGAGGGTTGCAGTTGACCTATGGACACTATGACTATGACGACGTGTTAGAGCTTGGTGTGCAGGGTTATGAGATCATATGGGAGATCATGGCAAAGAGATATGATAGATTCGATTGCATGTTTTGTACATTGATTGCTGACATCTTGATTCCAGACTGTAGGGGCCATAGCTTTCTAGTAGGGTGGGGAGAGGTGTTAGCAGGGATGATGTAGGATGGGATAGTATACGCCTGGGGACCATGTTTTTTGGGTATGCTTTACTTCTAGCTGCATGACATTGCATATTGTGGGGGGAAGAGCATGAGTTGTGGAGTGACACTATTGATGGTGTGGGCATGGGAGCACATAGTAGGGTAAAAGCACAAAGTTGTGTCACACTTTTGGCCAAATAAATAGTTCCGAGCGAAATATTTTCGGCCGGAAAGGTTTCGCCCGACTAGGTTTCGACCGAAACCATGTGGCATATTACGTGGCACATAGGTTTCGGTCGAATCCAAAAAAATCAAAAATTTCCTTTTCCCGCTTTAAAACTGCCTTCGAAATTGGATTTTTTAATGTGCGGGGTTTCTATAGAAAGGGTTTCGGTAGAAACAGTTTCTATAGAAAGGGTTTCGGCCGAAACCCTTTCTATAGAAACTGTTTCTACCAATCCTCCATGTGGCATCCTAGTTGGCACCAACTCATTTTTCAGAATTTTCTAAAATTTCAACTTTAACCAAGTATTTCTTTAGTCAGAATGATTTTTTTGCAAAACAAAAAATACCCTTTTGTAGAGCTCAGAGTGGAGAATCCAAATATATAATTTTTTTAACATTTTTATTAGTTTTAATATATTTTATTTTTAAAATAATGCAAGTAAGTTTTCAAAATGAAAAAAAGAGTTGATTACAAATTAAAAACAAGATAGTAAAACTTATTAAAAAAATTAAATCTTATATGGGACACAAGAGGAGAGAGTCTTCTTCAAAAGGGTATAATTTTTTTTTTGAAAATGATTTAAAAATTTGAAAATAGTTGACTCGTGAAAACTGTCAAATTATGACATGTTTGACTTTAAAACGTTATTACAAGAAAAATATACATCAAAATTTTATTTTTCTTTTTCCATGCACAAGATATTGAAGTTACCTATTTGGAGAAAAAAAAATTAGGGAGAAATGAAGTTTTTTTCAATTTGTTTCTTGACGGCCCGTGAAGTCACTCTTTTCTAAAATTTTCAGCATTCCAAAATTTGTCCTTAAATTGATAAAAACATAATGAAAATAATTTTTTTTTAAATTTTAAAAATTACAACAATAAACTTCATCAAAAGTTCTACATTTCATTAGTTTACACCATTTTGAAATTCAAAACATAAAGACCACTTTTATGTGGTCGAAGTTCAGAATTTTTTTTGCTGTTGGCCGATTCCTTTATAAAGTGTGACATAGGTTTGTGCTTTTACCCAGTAGTGTTCTGACCAATAGTAGGGTGACAATTGGAGATGGTATTCCATATCCATATTTGTATGGTGATGCAGTGATGTAGACACATATAGGTGATACATAATATTGGAGACACAACCTAGATGTTTTGCCTATCTTCATCTGGAGGTCGTTCGGAGATTGTCAACAGTGGGTGGATGAGGATGAGCATTTACCATGGTGCCAATATCCTAGGTGTTTGATTGGTCAGAAAATACCGTCACAACATATTATTGAGATGTATTTTCCAAAGCGGGTTAGGTGATAGTTTGGAGAGATATAGGGTGTACTTGTGGTGATAGTTGAGTTCACAGACTCCTCATGAGAGGTGCATCCATGGTGATAGGTTATACCAGTTGCTACAGTAGAGCAGGATATCGATGCACTACAACTAGTGCAGTGGGGATGGAGAGGGGGTGCAACAGATCTGAGGATGACCACAAAGTATGATGCATGGTGGTTGACATAGGCTAGCTCCATATACTGACCCTAATCAACCAACGCCCGTAGAGTGTAGAGGCACGGGCCCACGAGGTTAGAGGGGGAAGAGAGGATGAAGGGGTGGAGAATGGGGAGATGGAGGACAACAAGATGATAGAGGGGATGATAGAGGAGGCCGAGGAGGAGATTGAGGCAGGAGGAGGAGAGACAAGAGATGGCCGGTGGTGAGGCCTTTGTCACCGATCTATGAGGAGGGTGAGGAGAAGCATGTAGATGAGAGGGTAGCCAAGGAGAGAGTGGTGGAGGGATAACAACATGTAGAGGTACCGGCTCTAGATCTAGGTTAGCAAGATGTAGAGATGGTAGAGGTTGAGGTAGAGGAGGAGAGACAGGAGGAGGCAGATATGGGAGAGGCCAGGAGAGTCCTTCGAGAGAGGATTTTGATGGGAGTGGATGTAGAGGAGGGACTGGAGGAGGTAGGAGTCGGAGGTGATGATGGGTCAGTTTATCGGTGGATAGCCACTTTACAGGCATGAATATAGGCACTAGAGGCGAAGGTGGGGTCATTGAGGTCAGAGAGGGATAGGTCGAGGACAAAGAGGGACACTCTGCAGATAGAGAGGGGTATGACCATGATTAGGTGGTAGGAGGAAGAGCATAGGATTATAGATTTTACAGCTACCCTCAGTGGGACTCATGCACATATGGCCACAACACTACTGAGAGTAGGTCATCGAGAGCAGTATTATAGATATTTATATGAAATGGAGGTACCATCCAAGCACAAGGCACTGAGCAATGGAAGATCTCATAACAAATTCTCTCATAGTAGGTCACAGAGCAATGGGGTATCAGGGCAGACACGGTCCACTCCATACAACAAGCCATCATCCTCAGGGCACAGGTCTTTAGGCTCACCACAACAGTCACCTGGACATGATGAGGGGAGCTTTGGATATAAAATATTTTGACATATATGTATTATGACACTTGTATTTTGACCATTGAGCCAGCGAGCTCTATTTTGTTATATATAATACATCTTAACATTGTATTGTGACACATTTTGAGCAATATATATGATATGATTTTTGGCAGCGGTTTATGATATGTAGTCCTATGTGATTATGCTTTGTGGTTATGATTATGTTATGGATTTTTATGTCTTTATGATACTTATTTAAGCATTCTATATGATCATGCGATGATGTTATATGTTAATGTAGTATAGATGACCTATTTTATGATATGATGTTTAAATGATATATGGATGCATCTGATATTATGTAATGTGATGTCTAATGTAATTATGAATGCAATGTTTATACAATGTCAATGAAATGCATATACAATGTGATAAATGATAATGGACTATGATTATGATGTAATGTGAATGTGATGAAATTCCTAATATGTCGTGATGTGAAAACATGATGTAATGAAATGATGATGCTATATGGATGCAATCTATGTTTTTGTATTTCCTCATGCAAGTATATATAAGTTATTATGATGATGTATATGATGATAATGCTATCTATAATGCTCCCTAACATGATCACGTATGTAGGATATTTTTTTGTGTGTCACAAGATGTTGTCAGGATGCGGATAGTAGAAATGTTAGCGTGGAAGAAATGGATGCTAGTGGAGACAACCTTAAAGATGTAAATTTTTCCAGACAAGGCTTTGTACTAATCATCATTGGGTGGTAAAATATGAAAAATGAATGAAAAACACCATGCTATGATGTAGACCAAGGTGTGTAAGGTCATCCACTTGCAAAACAGATAGTCACAAACAAGGAGTATCTTAGCTCATACTAAAGGTAGTGCCCCAGTCTTTTTTCCAAGGAAATCCACAAACAATAGTCAAAGAAATGAGTCATGAGACATCCTCGCCCCTCCAAAATTTGATTGTTTGATGTTTGAATGACTAGGTGTTTGACGGGTTGATTGTTTGACAAGGCTTGGTTTTAGGAGAAGAAACATTTCATATAAGACATCAAGTTTGGTTTTGATCATGTGACAACCTATATAAGGAAAATGAAAAAGTTTGATTAATGATAATGTCTAGTTTCAGGAAGGACACATCCTGTATAAGACATAAGTTGTCTGATTTGACAGTTTAAGATGAACTTGATATTTTGTTGACTGTTTTGATAATTTTCTTGTTTTGACTTGATGACTTGTCGACTTATTGTATTTTTGACGTGTGACTTGTTTAATATCTTGATGACTGTTTATGTCCAAGTTGACAATGTCTGATTTATTATGACTGATGCAACAAACCCTAAAGGACCGACCTAGGTGGCCTCGGGGGCTCATCAACAGATGGCCTTGCCTATGTAATAATGGTAGATACCTCTTAGTTTTACATGACTTTATTTTATTGACAGAGGACTTAGTTGTGAGTTGACTGATATTCAACAAACCCTAAAGGATTGACCTAGTGCCTGAAGGGCTCATCGATAAATGACCTTTCCTATGTTATACACGTAGAGGCATCATATTTTGACTAGACTTGGAATGACATGATTGACTTTGAATCTATTTTTGGGATTTTTGCAAGTTATTTGGATGTTTTTGTGTTTTTGACATGTTTTGACTTTTTTTGGATTTTTGATAGTTTATGATATTTTGTCTTTTTTCCTTTTTGTTTTATGATTTTTTTTGTCTTTTTGATATAGCGACCTCTTGATAGAAATTGTAATATCCAATGACGTAGGTCAAGTACTTTCCCCTAGTCGAGTATAAGAACAATTTAGTTGGGATGGAAGGGAATATAAAAGGCAAAAGGACGCATGATGCCAATCATTCTAGGTTATGAAAGGGATGGATAGGCATTATTATGAATGATATGGGAAGGGTGAATGATGTGGAAAGTTAGATTGGAATGATGGTAGATGATGGAACAAAGTCAACTACACATGATGCCTGTTTGCTAGGTTTTCACCATGGTACTTATCCAAAGTGCCACCGAAGTGGTTTTCACTATTGGACAAATTATTTCTCTTTACTATTTTCTTGATTTTTTTTTTTTTGGTGTTTCCAAGACACCTATTTGCTAGGTTTTCATCAAGGTAATGATTTTTTTTTTAATTGTTTTGTATTTTTATGGTTATGACAAGACTTTCAGAAGCTGTGTAGAATTGATAAGTCGTGACGTTGCATGGACCCTATTCAGAAGATTGTACTGGACGAGAGGATTTGATCTGGATGTGAAGCACAAGTGGAAAATATGATGGGTGGTAGAAATGGTGGATGAAAGAAGCTATGATATGATTCCTAATGCGCACACTATGTGGGCCATCAGGCATTAGACAAAAATGATTCTGGGTGACTGATGAACTACAATATGTGAAGGGGTCATTGTCAAAGGTACATTGAAAACATTGCTAATGGAGGTGGAATGATATGACGGATGTGTGAATAGGGATGGATTGAATGGAGTGTATGGAATGAGTGAAAATGATGAGGTTGAAGATCTTGGATGAACAAGCTCTTTGTTTGAATTTTTGACTTGATAGATGCCCCCAATGATTTTTGACGGAGGTGCATGATTGGAGATCGACCTTTGCTTGTCTTCATTTTTGAATTTTATTTTTGATTTGTCCAATAGCTCTTTATTTTGGCTAAGGGACTTTCCTTCATCTTCTTCTCTTTCCATTATTTCTTTTGATACTTGATCTCATTTTAGAGATAGTTCTTTCATTGGATATTTGCCTTTATTATTTTTGAAAGATGTGACTTGTTGATCAATGTCTATAATGCAAATGGATGTGAGTGGAATGGGTGAGATGGATGGAATGACAAAAAGTGTTTAATGGATGATGAGGAGTGGCAATTTCGTCAATGCAGTCTTTGAGACTATCCTTTTCGGTATTTCTACCATCAAAGGAAGCTTGCACATCCTTAAAAACTTGGAAAGATAACTTAGTAGAGGTAATATTAGGGGGACATACCCTAACCCAAGATGGTGAGAATGGATGGGTGACAGTTTAGAGGATTGTATGATGGAGTGAGAGTCATGAGATGGAGATGGATGATTTCGATTGGTGAAGGCAGAAGTGTCATCAAGATCCCAAAATGTCTCAATCCAAGCATGACCACTTTTTTGTGTACCTTTTGAAGTTGTCTTGACATTGTTATTGGAAGTGTGATAATCTTTAGCAGTATTAGTATTGTCCTTTTCCAGTATATCATCCATACAATATTCTCCACAACCCATATCATGGACCTGAACCTTGGAATCTGAGGGTGTAGAAAATGAAGTGGATGATTTGGTTAAAGAGGATAGGTCGATGTAGCGAGATGATGAGGCTTTTTGGTTGACAGGTACTTGGAATTGAGCAGTCTCTTTTAGATTATTGCAATATTGGAAAGGGTCAGGATCACTAGGAATTATGATTTTAGTGCCTTCATGAGGGAACTTAAGGCATTGATGGTATGTGGATAGTACAAACTTCATAGCATCGATCCATGGTCAGCCTAGGAGAAGATTATATAGAAGGTCAAGGTCCAAGAATTGGAAAGTAGTGTCCATAATTGCAGATCCAACTCTAATTGGAAGTGTGATAACTCCTTTAGAAGAGTGTTCTTCATTGTCATATGCTTTGATAACAATGCTTTTAGTTGTGTCAACACATGCTTTCAAAAAGCCTAATATCTTAACTAGTTTAAGGGTGCAAATGTTCAACCCTGCTCCACCGTCTACCAAGACTTGTCTGACTTTGTGTTTGTATATGAGGACTTTGAGATGCAAAGGATCATTATGGTTTGTCTTTTGAGTGGAATAGTCTTGGTCGGAAAAGGTGACATGATTAGAGTTAGCCAATTAACCCACCATCTCCTGGAAATGATTGAAATCAAAGTCAGTGGGAACTATAGTGTCTTGTAAGGCTTTGTCAGGAATGACTCAATGGTCAGGTGAGATACACAATAACTCTCAGATAGACATCTATGCAGGTGTCTTCCCCAAATGGTCAAGTAAATTGTATTGGGATTTTGTTAACTGTTGTTGTTTTGGAGGATCTTGGATTATCACCTTAGTTTGATGAGTATTAAAAACATATTCTGGTGGTTTCTTTATGGTAATGGTATTGATGTGATCACTAGTAGCACGAATGCGATTTACTATGGTGGTATAATTAAATTTGGAATTTATGTAATTAGCATAATTGTTTGTCTTATTACTCAAATTGGAAGAGTTTTCTTTTCCATGATCATGTAAAGGATCTATGAAGACTTTATGGTCTCTATTAGATGATTACTATTGTCCATGCAATTCGATAGTGCCATTTTCAACATGGTCTTGAATGATATTCTTTAATTGTCGGCATTGTGACATTGGGTGTCCTTTAGCTCGGTGGTAGTCACAAAAGGAATTATCATCCCACCAAGAAGGTTTGAACTGCCCAGGGTCATATGGTTTCACATTAGGAAGTTTTATGACATTGTGTTGCAAAAGTTGTTTAAAAACGGTTTTGATTGGTTCCCCAAGAGGAGTGTATTTATGTCTTGTAGGAAACTTCCTTTGGACTCTTTGCTCTTGTGTGATTTGTAGGGTGTTTGCTGTTTGATTGGGAGTTATGGGTGTGTTTTTGGTTGTGTTGGGTCCTCTTAGTGTAATGGTAGGCCTATATGTACTATCTTGGCATCAACGACTCCATAGTTGGTCACATTTTTGTTACGAGCCCAATACTTGCTTTTGTCATTTGTTGTGTTTTGGGTGGTTGTGTTTTTGTTTGAAGTCTTGATTTCTCCTTTGTTGATGAGGGAATTTTCAAGGATAATGCATTTCTCAACTAGGTCTACAAATGAAGTACAACACTGCATTCATTACTCATGTCTCAAGTTTGATTTGAGGTTCTCTATGAACATGATTTCTTTTTGTTTTTTTAGGTATTTCAATGGGACATCTACTAGGAAAACCCCTCCAATGTTGGAAGAAAGTGAAAAAAAATTCACCCTCCTCTTGTGTGGTATGACATAGGGTGGTAATTGTTATCTCGTTGTCAATGTTGAATGCAAAGTGTTCTACAAATTTATCTGCCAAGTCTCCCCATGTTCTTATGCCAGTTGGTAAGTGTGCAAACCACTCAAGTGTTTGTCTTGTAAGACTTTGCAGGAATAGTCTCATTAAATATGTATGTTCATATGCAATGTCTATGCAAGCTGCCGAAAACTCTCTTATATGTTCAATAGGATTTCCCTTCCCTCTATACTTAAGCTAGTTAGGTGTGATGTAACCATGTGGGAAGGGAGGCATGCATAGACTGTTGTTGAATGGATAAGGACATAAGCCTTTTGTAGAGTAGGTCTTCTTGTTAGACACTTGCATGTTCTCTATTTGTTGTTGTAGGGCAAGGATTTGAGTTTGTAGAAGATCCACTTGGGTCAATGATGAGTTTTGTGTATTTTGAGAGTTCATATTGGCATTTTGGAATCCAATATTATGGGATGAGTATTGATTGGGTATGTGTGTACATGATAGATTTTGGTTTTGCATATGTGTGTAAGATGGTGTTTGGTTGTGAATGTTTTGATTGGAAGTGGGGATATGAGTGTTGTAAGGTGTGTTGGATTGTGTATTCCATGAACTTTTAAAGATATGACCATGTGGATATTGGTTGCCATATTGTGTGAAGGGTCCTTGGTTGCCATGTTGTGGAGTAGACCCTTGGGTATTGTTTTGCACATGTGTATGAGGAATAGGCCCTTGTTGTGACACAATGGTATGTTGAGAGGACTCTATATTTGGTATGGAATTTTTTTTGGGAGTCTTATTGATAACAATATTTGGTCTTTTGGTTGAGGTATTTGTTCCAAGTGGATTGGAAGTTGATGCCCCTATGGTATTTGACGTAGAAAAGGGATTGAATGGAGTACCAAAGGGTTGTGACATAGATTGTGTTGTGGTGTTTTGAGTCATGCCTTGTGTCATGTTTTGGTTTCCAAATGGTGAGGTATGGATTATCATTACGTCTTGTGAGGATCCTCCTAATGGTATAGATGTGTTGACTTGTGGGATTGAATCACTAGAAGTAGGCGTACTGTGTCCTTGATTTTGCTTATTTGGTGTAGGTGCTGCTTGTAACATGTTGACATCAAAACCATGGGGTAATGTGGCTCCTTCTGAAAAAAGGTTAGCTAGGAAACATTGAGGGTCTAATTCCACAATTTCATCCACAAGAGAAGCCACTTCAGGATCTTGTGTTGCAACCTCTACTTCTTCTATGGTGACAGTTCCTTCTGGGTTTCTAAGGATAAATTTCTCAAAAGGATTAGGGAATGATTTTTGTGGTATAGATGCCCCTTGGGAGGGATTTCCAAAGGGGTTGACAAACTCATCATCTTGTAAAAAATCCATTTCTTTTTATTTCCTTTACAACATTGTTTTGACCATAAAAGACTTGCAAGAGGGAGGTGAATGTGAAGGTATGATATGGTATGATGTCTAAGGTGACTATGCAAAGGTATGATTATGCCTAGGTGTGACCAAGGTATGACTAAGACCAAGGTTATGCAACTATGGTTTTTGGATTTTTCAAAGTATAAATGATGCCTAAGGGTGATACCAAGACAAAGGAACAAAGTGTTAATAGTTAAAATGTCAGTAGAGTCACAATGAGGTCAATATATTGAGTATATCTAAGGTATGCCAAATGTAATGCAAGTTTGAAAGGATGATGGGTGAAAATGATAATATGACCTAAGAGGATGGCTAAGGGTATGACAACTAAGGACCTTGTGGTAAATATAAGGTAAGGTTTCTTAATCAAACTAAGATAGCCAAGGTTAAAAATCTGATTTATCAATACTTCAATGATGGTAATGACTAAAATGACGAGTTGACAAAGGTGGTCTCAAACTAGCCTTGTGAGTTGAGGATTCAACCTAAATGAAAAAGGACTAAGATGGTGGAAAAGTGAAGTCAAAATAAATCTTATTTTGTCACTATGGGTTGCTCTAAAGTTTGACAAGTTTCCAAATCCAAAACCTACAACAAGGTGGATGCAAGCTAAAGGATGACCTAATGTTTGACCTATGGCCAATGCAAAGGATGTAATGATGGAATAATGGATGTATGGTAAATGATAGATATGGAAGCTTGCAAGTCTATGATCAAAGAACAAGGGGATGCTCAAGATTGATCAAAAAATGGATTGTCTCATTTTCCCCCTAAAATTTTCAATGACATGCAATTGCATCGTTTTGAATCTCAGTTGCGGTGTTTTGGAAATAGATGCATCATTTTGGAAATCTCAATTGCAATTTTCTGGATTGAAGTTGTGTTGAATGACAATCAATTGTAGTTAACAATGTGTTTTACTAGGTTTTGACTGATTTTTGACCAATTTTGATGTGATTTTGTAAAGTTGATTTTGGAAAACACAGAAAATAGTCTAAAGAAACTTGTTTAGTCTAGTTGGAGTCTGAAATGTATAATTGCAATGTGTATAAAAACACTCGTAAGCAATGCACAACCGAGGTTGGAAAGAGATCCTACTTGGATTGCTCCAAACACTTAAACAAAGCAGACAACTAGATATCTTGGTGATACTGGATCCCCCTTACATGGCACAGGCACACCAAAATATCTTACCCCCAAAGATCTAAAGATCTTATGAGCCAAGGGATTTCCTGTCTCGACAATGAATAGTTGATGTAGGGTGGCTTCAAAGGTCTGACCTCTTGCACTAGCAAGTAAAATGGTTTTTGGCCTCTACAATAAGTGGTTTTTAATCTGTGTTTTGGGGTAATACTAGTGCCTATACATGCGGTGGTTCACTCAATTAAGAGGCTTCCTAGTCCCTTCTTAAGAAAGGATTTTGATACATCTCAAGGATACTGAGGGATACATCCATCGGTATAGGACATCCACACTAGGTGACTGAAGACTTTCCCAAAAATCATAATTATTTATATAGCTGATCGAAACAAAGTACCACTTGGGTCGTTCCCTCTAAGGGTAAAAAAAGCAAGACAAGGATGTTGTTTTTGATCCCCAAGATCGCATGAAGCGCAAGGAGAGAGCATACACAACACCTTTTTCTCACACTCGCATGATGTTCATTTTAAAAAGAAAAATCCCAAACCAAATGTGTAGGTGATTATGCAAATGTCTAAAAGATGCTTTTGATTCTCAAGATCACCAAACGGTGCGAGAGAAGAGCATACACACCTTAAGACAAGTTACAAATCACAAGACAATGAAGAAACTAGTTCTTTTTTAGCCCAAATCCAAATGTGAGGAAGACACTAAATGCAGATTGTTGTCAATTTTAAGTCCCAAATGAGTGAAAATGCAAGTTATTTTTAACCAATGAGTGAAGAAATGCAAATTGTTATAAATTTTAATCCCAATGTCATGTGAATGCAAGGTTAATTTTAGTCCCAATGAGTATGAAAATGAAACAAGGTAGATAAGTTAGCAAGATCAAATGAAATGCCTCCTTTCCACCTATGCCACAAGTTGCAAAGAAAACATTAGTATCAAAAAATGCCTAAGCTACCGAATGCAAGAAAACAAAATTGAGAAATTCTAAGGAAATTATACGATTCTGGAAACAGGAAGTTGTGTCACTATAACTGGCAGTTGCGGCTCATGGATTCTTGGAAAGTGTGTCTCAAAAGTTGTCGATTGTGGCTCTTGGGATGATGACTGTTTCATAGCGATTGCATCATTTCCCCAAACAATTGTGGCACACAATCTTGTAACTACAAAACACAATAAAAATGACCAATTTTGACCAAACTAATATGTTAATGATATTAACTGATAAAACCTGAAACCATAAACCATAAACAAAAGGAAAATCTAAAAATGAATGCAAACTAAAGATGCAATAATGTCTCAAGAAGTTGTGGTGTTTCCCTAAGCAGATGTGCCTCATGAACCTGTAGCTGCAAAACACAAAAAAAGACCAAATTCGACCAAAATAGAGAGTTATATGATGCTAAACTAATGTTAGATGATGAGAATGATGACTAATAACCAAGATCTAAACCAAAATCCCAAAATAAAATAACCAAAAGTAATATTCCTAATACTGAAGCAGTTGCGGCCTTCTAGGTGTTAGTTATGTCGCACTGCCTTTCGACAGTTGTGGCATTTCAACTTGCAATTGCGTCACAATCCTGCAAAATCATAAATTATGAGAACTTCTACAAAATCTTGTTATTTTTATGTCAGTTCACCAATATAATCTAGGGTAAAAATCTAGGTTAATGTAAAATAGCATAAATACTAACCCTAAACCAATAATGGAGCACAAATAAGCATAAAAACATGAAATATAGAACAATATTACCATAAAGTCTTCATGCCATCATTAATTCACCTCCATTGCCCTTCTCCATTTTGGTTGAATATGATAATTTCCCTCAGATTTTGAGTGTGCAAAAATAAGCCTATGACAATTACTAGAAGAATATTGAAGATTGTTGTCTCACACTAACATAATGTACTTGCATATGGACTAGAGATGATGGAAATGACAAGACTAGGGTCTTTTATAGAAAAGAAAAAATTGAATGAAAGGATGAGATTGAATGTCAATAAGATGTGTCAATGAATGTATAAGAATGAAAGTTGTAGTATGGAATAGGATTAGGGCTAAATTAGGGCAATGATAAGGATGAATGGCTAGGATTGAATTATAAGATAATTCAATCAAGGACTGGAATTAAATGAGATATCAAGAGATAAGATTTGATGTGGAAGATAAGATTGGCATGGATAAAGAGGTTGTAAGAGGAATTCAAATGAATAATTAAATAATAAACATATTATTTAATTATAGAGGACATGTGACAGGTTGAATTTTTCATTAAATAATAATTTAATTCAAAAGTGGGAGGAAAATGATAAATTAGTAGGCAATTAAATAAATAAAATTTCTTTAATTTAATAATAGAAAAGGCTAATGAATAATTAAATAATTAAAATAATTATTTAATTATAGTTGAAAGATGGATAAACAATTAATTAAATACATAAAATTTATTTAATTAATCAGGGAAGAAATAAAGCTAGAAAATCAATTAATTAAAAATTATTTAATTAATAGAGGACTTATGCCATTAAGAAATAATTAAATAATTAACATTATTTAATTATTAAGAATGAACAGGGAAATGACAAAGAATCAAAGTTCGCAGGCCTAGGACAATTTTTAGTGTCTACAATAAATTCTTAAAGGAAAAGGAATTGATGAGGAAGTATGAAGAGGTGCTCTCCAAAGAAGAGATTTTCTGGAGGTAGAAATCCAAAGAAGTTTGGATCAAGGAAGGGGATAAAAATACCAAGTTTTTCCACAACTCATCAAGAATTTGTACTGACATTAATAGGATCACAAGAGTTAAGAGAAGGGATGGAACCATAACAAATAACATGGAAGAGGTTGTGGCTAAAATAATGGAATTTTTTAGGAATTTACTTAATAATTAGGAAGGCTCTGTCAGGATCCCACACCAACATCTTCTTCAAGGGATTCCTAGTTTGGTGTCGAGAGAGCATAATCATATGTTATTGAACAAATTCTAAAACGAGGAGATCAAGATGTCACTGGACCAACTTCATCTGAACAAGGCTCCTGGTTCAGATGGCTTCTCGCCTTGTTTCTTCCAACAGTGTTGGGAGATAGTAGGGGATGAGGCTATGAATGCGATTGAAGACACAAGAAGCTCGAGGAAAGTGCTCATAGAATTAAACAACACCTTCATAGCCCTAATTCCCAAAAAAGAAAAAATAACCTCACTAGATGGATTCAGACCTATTTCTCTATGTAATACAATTTACAAAATCACGAACAAAGCAATGGAAAACACGCTTAAAAGAATTATCACTGATTTAATATTAGAAGAGCAAACAGGGTTTGTTGGACAAGAAGATCAATCCTAGAAGGAGTGATTATCACCCAAGAAGCTATTCAATCAATGGAAAAGAAAAAGGAGTGCATGCTGAACAAGTTGAACATCAAAAAGGCCTATGATAGGGTGGATTGATGCTTCTTATGTAAGGCTCTAGAAGCTTTTGGATTCGACAAGTCTTGGATAGATTGGGTCTTTAATTGCATTGTTTTTTCAAGGTTTTCAATTCTAATAAATGGTACTTCAGAGGGATTTTTTGAATCCTCAAGAGGTATAAGGAAAGGGGACCCTCTTTCCCCTTTCCTCTTCATATTAATGACATAAGCTTTAGGTA
>VDFB02150340.1:0-22024 GCA_007258455.2 Sequoia sempervirens | reverse complement strand
CCCTTCCCCACTGGCTCGTGGGTGGAAGGTGCTTAGTTGTTAATTCTCATGGGATGGAAAAAATGGGCCATGTGGCATGTGGGTCCCATGGAAGGATTGAATGTGTGGGTAATGTCTTCACTTTCCCCATTTAATATTTAAGATTCTTTAGTTTGAAAAATGCAAATATTTCAAGAGTGAGGCAAAACATTTAATTTTCAATGATTTTAAATGAGAGGAAGAGCCTCTCATTTCAAAATGAAATATTTAAAGAGAATGGGGAAAATATAAATGGTGGGCCCAACAGGTGAAAAGAAAAGTTACGTAATAGAAATTTGAAGGATTCCAGATTAAAAATAATGGCTTTTGCATGTAGGGTGAATATTTTACACATTGGCATAAAATAAAATGTGACAAATTTAAAGAAAGGCCTCCATTAAAGTTTATGAAGGTAAAAAAAAAATTTAATGACTGGAGTAAACATAGGCAAAGTGATTTTATCGTGAACTCTAAAATGTTGCCTAGTGGAGAGTAAAATATTTCAACTATGAAGTTGAATATTTCATTTGTAAAGTGGAATATTAAAATGCCTTCACTATGTAATGTGCATGAGGGAATTTTGTGAAGTGAATTTAATATTCACTTTGTGGTGAAATGTTTGTGTTGGGAATAAATGAAGTCATAGTTTAAAATATTAAAGTTATGAAACTTTAATATCTAGAGAAAAATAAAAGTGCAGCTAAAACAAAGATAGAAATATGAAGCTTTCACGGGCAAGCAGATGTATTTTTATATAGCAAGGTAAAATGGAGAGAATTTCCACTGGAAAATTTTTTGTTTGAGAAAAAATCTAAATGCAAATAAATTGGAGGCAAAAAATTTGTTCCAAAGAGAAGAGAGAGGTTTTTCCTTTGTTGATCAACGGAAGAGAAGTTTCCAACTATCATCTACACATCATTCTTTTGGAGCCTCCCTTTCTTCTTTTTATTCTCTTCTTCTCTCATTTGTAAAGGGTTCCAATTTTTGAAAGCTTTGCAAGTCAAGTAGAAGCTCTAGGTAGATTGTAAAGCTAGAGAGAATTGTAATTGAGTGATTAAATCTGAAGTGTGTTCTGAATTATGCTTTCATGTTTATATTTTATCTGATAATTGTCTCCATTGATGAGATGTAATTCTCTTTTGAATTCAATAATGAAAATTATCTAAGTCTTTTCATGCATACTTGTTGCATTGGAGTTACAATTGTTATTTCATTTTGTTCATTGAATGATGTAATAACTTTAATAAATGACAAATCCATTTGTTATTGCCTATTGTTCAGGGAATAGTATAATTGCTTCAACAAATGTGATAGGGGTATTGTGTTTCAGGTGTATTTGCAAGAATAGTTACCAAATAAAGCTTCAATGGTCTTGTTGTCATAATTTGATAACAATTGCAAAAGATCTTCAGAACATGTTCAACATTGTAGGATGGAATATTGGTTATGTGACTCCATAGCCCTCTTATGGCACTAGTCAAGTTTCCATGCATCTATTGTTTTTAGTTTGGTCCTAATTCTTTAAATCAAAAACCATTTCAATTATGTGTTCTAAGTTATGTGTTTGTTATGTTCTCCATGCTAGTTTCTCAAATTCACTCAATGTCTTGCCAATGTTGAGTGATATTTCATGTTTTTCAGCATAATTTTGTGAGAGCATCATTTGTTAAGCAATAACCTATTAATTGTGTGTCTAGATGTTTAGACGTTTCTAAAGGGCCACCCCCTAGGTCCTAAAGAGCTTGAAGTGCAAGGGAAATGTTTGTTAATTCCATTTCCTGTTAGTTGGCCAAATCCACTTGTGAATCTGAACATAACAAACTGGCTAGTCTTTAGGATTCATTTGGTCTGTTGATTTGGAAAACCAACAGAGACCAAGCTTTCCCACTTCACTTGGTGTATTATTTTCCAAGGCTTACCAATGAAATCTTGGCTTTCCCATTTGGGAGTTCAGGACCCCCATTTCCCTTTTTGTGGGTAGTTTGAGTCTTTTAAGCACCTCTTTTGGTTCTACACCAGAGCTTAATAGTTGTGGAATTTGATTCATGACTTTTTTTGGCCTTTCTCTTGGCATATGGTGTTGTTGGGATATTCTCCCTAGATCCCCACAAAGTATACCTAGATTTGGAACACTTTTAGGGTTGGAATCCTCTTCAGTATATGGGAAGATAGAATTTTTTGCATTTTTTCTTATAGCTAGTTTGATAAACATGTTTCACTTTATTCTAAAGTCATTATATGTTACAATGTGCTATTTTAGATTCAAGTGCAAGCTAACAAAGTTGTGCTTGAGGTGGATCACCTTTAGGAGCTCTTGGACCACTAGGGGAACACCCCATACACTGTTGCTTATGTGCCTCCCTCTCCCACTTCCTCTCAGGGTCATTTTCCTTCGCACAACTAGCAAAGAAGTGGTTCTACCATGAATTTTTAGGCTCACCCCTATTCTCAAACTCCTCATAGTGGCTCATGTCCTTGCAAGAATTCATGCTCTCCTCCTCCTTGGGCTAATATAGGGTGGCCTTTTGGAAGAGCTTCTAGTGGCATTTTTGGTTGGCCAACTAAATCTAATTAATGGCTCTCACGTTTGGATTTGGAAATTTCTCCTTAGCAAGAAGATAAAGACAAGGGTGATGATGGATGGGATCCTCCTAACGTCAATTCAAACCTTGCTATTGTATGGGGCAATTTGTATGATAAGGAACACCTCCCTCTATTGGCATTACCATGGCTACCTAGCAGCTATTTTATATTATTTTTGTAATATTTTCTACTTTTGGGTGTGGCCTATGTGACTATGCTTTTTGGGCTCTAACCATGTGACTCTTGAGGTGTGCATTTTTACCACCCAAACATTTTTTTGTGAATATGTGTAATTTTATCTTATATTAATATAGATATAAATGCTTATTCATCCAAAAAAAGTGGTAGACTTTGACAAGCTATTTCTCAAAAACTATGGAATTGAGAAAAAAATTGTCTAAAGGTAGAGGGTCACATAGGGTCCCTCTACAATAACCTCTCAATTTTTCATATCTCCAATTCATTTGGTCATGGCAATAAGTTTTTGCACGTTGAGAAAGCATCAAATGCATTGAGGAGAAATTTGCAAGTTAGCATAATTTTTATTTTGTTCATTGTGTAGCCAAACTGATAGTGCCAAAACATCTAGGTTGGTAGTTTTATTCTAGGTAGGGTCATGTTTTGCACCTAAGCATTTCAGATCATTCCAAGCTACATTATGTTAGTGCTTTCTCTTAAGAGCCCTAAGATCCAACAAGTGGAAAAATTTGATGAGTTGTTTCTTAAAAAATTGTGGCATTTAGAAACATTTCATCTTAAGTTATAGGGTCATGTACCTGGTCCCTCCATAGTAACCTGTCTCAAGTTTTCATATATCCAAGTTGTTTCACCATGGTGAAAATATTATAGATGTTGCAAAAAGTGTCAATTGCATTTAGTAAAAAGTTTTCATGAGGAATTGTTTACATTCTTCATCTCATGGGGGTAAACGAACAATTCCAACACATTGGGGTAGCTACAAAATAGGTCCACTATAGGGTTTTTTGTCAATGTGGGTCTCTTTATACTCTTATGACTCTATGATCTACATGAAAGAACTAGTTTCCTCCATGGATTGAATTCAATGTAGTCATAAACATTTTGTTCAATATAGGAATATATTTTTTGAGAGGAAGGAAAGTGTGGCCATGAGGAATAGCTTTATAAATGTGAAATAATGATTGGTTAACTAGAGGATAGGGGTCATACTATAAATAAGTCATATCATATAATAAAATAGGAAATGCTAGATTGGTGAGATGATAACATTGATACAGGATCAAATGTGCAAGGATGTATGGATACTTGAATTTATTCAAATGTAGATAAGCTAACCAACTAGTGGGTATTAATAAGTTATTTTGGAAATATTTGTTTGTCATTATATAGGCCTAACGAGTATGCATATAGTATAGTCCAAATGGAAAAGTGGGCCTTTTCAATTATTTAATTAGTCAATTAGTGGAAATATGGATAATATTATGAAGAGCACATAATATACTAAGAGGCGTGAATTAGTAGATCAAAACAATTTTAAAATCCTTCAAAACTATTATATAGATTTTCAACATGAAGAGCACTAAAACATGCAAGCTAGTAATCAAAGCATAAAACAAGGTAACACATAACACCAAATTTACATGGAAACCAAATATGGGGAATACCAAAGTGATAAAATCTCTCAAGAAGGAATATAGTAAGTGAATTTTATAGTGTGATGTATTCACCATCCTACCAAAGACACAAATCCCCAAAAGAATCAATAGGCACCAACCTATAGGAGACACCAATCCCCACTAGAATGAATATACCAATCCATCTTGAAATAATAAAATACGTAGAAGACCAATCCTACAAGAATACAAAATAATGGTGGATTTGAAATTTAACTCCAAAGACATAGTAGACACTCTTTGATACTCGGAATGACACATTGGAATTGGTACTACTTCACACTTCTATCACATAACTTCCATTCATTACACAATTGTGCATCCCACTCTTATGTGACACATTCATTGATACTTCAATACACTACAATGTATCAAAACATTTTGAAATATATACATGAAATTACATTAACACTCTTCTATGTCAGCTAGGGATCCACACTAACCTAGAAAACATAGGGTGGACCTAAATTCAAATTACATGAAACACATAATACAATGGTATAAACTTTCCACCAAAAGAACTTTATAGCTTGCACCTCCATAGGGACCTTAAATAAGTCTTATCCTCATTCCAAATGCTTGATTTTAATTTTGCATACTTCAAGCTATTACCACACATGCCTCAAACTTTAAATAGTTTTAATGACCTTTTGACACTTCAAACTCCTTGCACACTAAGCTGCATCACTAGAAACTCAAGAAACCGGTAGAACTAGTGGAGGAACACTCTCCTTCCAAACTTTGGAGCAACATTACATTTCTAAAAGAAATTCCAACCATATTAATCAATCTCTATATCCAAAAGATATCCTTTTGGACCACCAAACTCATGTTGACTACATACCTAACATGGAATAATAAATACATGAACTATATGAAGTTAGTCATGCCACAACTGACATGAAACAAGATATGATATATTAGAGAGTCTAAAAAAACATGCTGCCAAAACCTTAAAATTAAAATTACAATTCTAGTAATCCTACAATCTTCTTCATTTTGAAAACCTTCACATCTGATAGCCTTGAAACCCTTCAAGATAATCGCTATTAGCAACAATGACCTATTGGCATCAATTTGACATCAATGACAACCTATGCTCAATAATCTCCCCCTTTGTCATTGATGACAAACAACAAAATTTTGGGGCCACCAAAACACTCTTGAATGAATAAGTTTGAATGATTTATGTGTTGTAGCATTTACTCCCCCTATGAAAGATATGATATTCTAGGATAGTTATTCTTTTTGAGCAATTTAGAATTGTGAGCACTCTCTCCTTAACTTAGCATTTCCTCAATTCAAGATAGTTATTCTTTTTGAGAAATTCAACATTTTGAGCACTCTCTCCCCATTTCACATCAATGGAAAAGGATCAACATCCTAATCCAGTATACTATAACGTCTAGAACATTGTTTCTTAGATTGACTCCCCCTAAGTCCAATCACCATAACTTTTGAAAACACTCTACAAGAGCACCAAACCTTCTTATGGCAAGGATACCAGTTCTCATTACCATGTACTTTCCTCTTGAATCAAGAGGAGGGAGTAACAACTCCAAACTTCTTCTAGAGAAATTCAAATTTCTCCTTAGGAAGTGGCTTCATGAATATATATGCAACTTGCTCCTATGTATCCACATATTCCAATCTGATTTCTTTCTCAATAACCTTCTCTCTCAAGAAATAATATTTTATTGCAATGTATTTTTTTCCCGAGTGAATCACCTAATTCTTTGAAATGTTTATTGTACTAGTTTTATCACAAAGAATAGTGATAGAATCTTCAAAATCAACCTTCATCTCCTTTAAGTTCTACTTCATCTAAATCACCTAAGTGCAACATGATGTTGCAACAAAGGATTCTTCTTTTGTTGTAGATAAGGAAACTAATTCATGGTTTTTACTCAACCAAGACACCAAACTATCCCCAAGGAAGAATGCATTGCCACTTGTTCTCTTCTGGTTATCCGCAAAACCTACCCAATCTACATTTGTGTATGCAATAAGAGTGAAATTTTCACTCTTTGGATACTAAAGACCAAAATCTTCAGTAGCTTTCCAATATTTTAATATCCTCTTCAATACATTTAGATGATTTCTTTTAGGTGCTACCTAAAATATGGCAACCATTCCAATTTCCTGCATAATATCAGATCTAGATGGTGTCACATACAAGAAACTACCAATCATAGACCTGTACGGAGTTTGGTCTATTGGAGTAGAACCATCATCTTTGCTTGACTTACACCCAATAACTATAGGTGTTGCAATAGGTTTGTAATCTTATATCCTAAACTTTCTTAACATATATTTTATGTATTTATGTTGTGAAATAAAAATCCCTTTGTCTGATTGAATAATTTGCAACCCTAAGAAGAAAGATAATTCTCCTAATATAGACATCTCAAATTCATTTTGCATAGCCTTCTAAATTTTTTGCATATTTCTTCACTGCTACCTTCAAAAATGATGTCATCAACATAAATCACAACTATCAACATTAGTTCTCCTTTTATTTTTATATAGATTACTGTCCACATAGCCTCTCCATAATCCTTTCTACTGCAAGTAACCATCCAACATTTAATACCAAGTTCTATGAGCTTTCTTGCATCCATACAAAGCCTTCTTAAATCTGAAAACACAATCTGGATTGTTAATGCATTGAAATCCTTTCAGTTGTTCAATATAAAATTCTTCTTCAAGTTGTTCATTAGAGAATGCAGACTTCACATCCATTTGATACACATTCAATTTCTTGAATTTTCAGATAGCTAAGAACACCATGATTGCCTCTAGTCTAACCATAGGAGAAAATGTTTCCTCAAAGTCTATACCTTCAACTTGAGCATACCCTTTAAACAAATCTTACTTTTTTTCAAATCACTTCACCTTCTTCATTCAATTTTTTTTGAATACCCACTTTGTTTCTATCACATTTTTTGTTTTTGTTGAATTCACAAGACAACTAAGATGGGGGTGAATTAGTTACACCTTAAGACTTCAAAACCATCACAAACATTAAGATCCACATTAATTCAATTAACCCTTAATTTTTTATAATGATTTATCAAGAAAGAAGATAACAAAAACAAAACCAAATCTCCACCAGACAAAGAAACACTAGATTTCCATGGAAAACCCAATAAGGGAAAAATTAAAATGAGGATTAGATCAAAATATAAATTAATATCAACATCGAATACAAAGGGCTCACTATGAGAGGGCTCACTACCTAAAAGAAAGAAAGGCTCACTGCCAAAGGTTCACTGCTAGAATAGAAAAGAAGATAGAGAAGAGTGTTAAAATGAGAAATCCATCTCAATTCAATAGAGAATTCCACCACAACACAACCAACACTTTTATAGCCTTATTGAAGAATTGTAGACACTTTTTTCTCATTGCATCTAGTAATCTAACACATGAAATATCACACTACACTACACTACACAAATTCACACCCTACAATTTTGTAATTCACATTATTCACATCACTCACGGATATATCTTATCATCCCTCAACAACTCAACACATATTTATACCATCTTCAACCTTGAAAACTTTCTCCAAAGTTAGCTATGCACCACAACCATGCAAATTCAAATTAGGTTGGCACCAAAAAATTCTTGTTGTGGAAAGGAATGGAGGTAGACCACAACACACCTTAGCTAGGACCTAAATCCACTCATACAAGCCACACCATGCTTCCACCAAAATCAAATTAACTTTACAAGTAGTGTAAACATCCAAGGTTGGTCGAGCTTGTGTTAACACCATTAACACTTAAGTGCATGCTTCCTTAAGAGCAAATATGACTTGCAGACTACACACCATGCTTGAACATGATATACAATATTCTAAAAACACCATAAAATACAAAGAATTCCTTTGCAACAACTTTCACTTGAATAATGTACACATCCAATATATTCAAACAACTATTCCATACACTACAACTCAAGAAACTAACTTTCGAAGCACCAAACCTTGAACAACAACTAAAAAAATATACGCATCTTTAGCTCTTCCTAACTACCACCAAACCAATTGCAACATAGCAACTCAACCGCACATCCATAGTCAAAATCTTATCAAAGCAACACTAGAGGTTGACACTACTAGCTTACTAATGACAACATAATGCAACTAACCAAACAATCATCAAAGATAATACCAACTCAACACCAATTTTAAATCTTGCAACAATCTCCTTCTCATACTACTAACACCAATGACAACACCAAAGCTTGTTGACATCAATGACAACACCAACTTCTCTTACTTGCAACAATCTCCCCATTTTTCATTAATGGCAACACATGATGTGAAAAACTATCAACAAAAAATAAAACAACTCAAATCATTAATACTCTTACTCCATACCAACTCATTATCCATTTTCTTTCTCCTCATTTGATAACTAGCTCATTACTTTCTCTCTTTCATATTGTTCTCTCCCCCTTTGTAGCTTGGTGTTTCCCATGACTCTCTCTCCCTTTTCTTAACTGAAAATTTTTCACATTTCTCTCTCTCCCCCTTTGACATCAGTGGAAAAGGGAAAAATATTTGAATCACTCATTCTCCCCTTTCATATTAATCATAGTGTTCACCACTTCTCTATAATTTCCTTTCCTTTACTTGTTTGCATTACTCCCCTTAGGAGCACATACCAAACTACATCAATTAGCAACTACTACATAATGACAATACTCACTCATCTTAACTACAACAAATAATGCCACTACCTACTCCCCTTAATGGGTAGCCATCAACATCATTCTATACCAAAGAATGAATTTTGAGATCCACTGTACTGATCCATCTCCTTATGCATCTAGTTCAAATAAGGAGGGGTAATAACCCCCAACTTTTCCCAAAGATACCAAAAGTATCCTTAGGAAGAGCCTTATTAATATATCAACAACTTGATCCTTTTTAGGTACATATTCAAGCTTCACTTCATTTTCTACAACATTCACTCTCAGAAAATGATACCAGATTGAGATATGCTTTATCCTTGAATGCATTATCAAATTCTTTGATATATTGATAGAACTTGTATTATCATAGAAGATAGAAATTAATTCATTATATACCACTCTGATATCCTTTAATGTTTGTCTCATCCACAACACTTGTTTGCAAAAATATTTTGTTGTAATATATTATGCATCTGAAGTAGATAAAGATATTGAATCTTGTTTCTTGCTTATCCATGACACCAATCTGCATCCAAAAAAGAATGCACCGCCACTTGTCTTTTTCCTATCATCTACAAAACCATCCCAATTTGCATCTGTGTAAGAACATAGATTAAAGCCGGTATCCTTTGGATACCAAAATCCATGATTCAGAGTGCCTTTCAAGTATTTAAATATCATCTTTACTATTGCAACATGTGAATATCTAGGGTCTTCTTGAAATCTATCCACAAGACAAACTACATGCATGATATCTGGTCTAGTAGTAGTTAGATATAGTAGTTCTCCAATCATTGATCTATACTGACTTTGATTATCCTTAAGAGGTTCATCAGTTTGTTCATCTTGCAACTAGTAACCATAAGGGTACATACCCATTTAAAATATTTCATTCCAAACTTCTTCAACATTTCCTTTACATACTTTGATTGTGAAATGAAAATACCTTTATCTATTTGATTGATTTTTACCCCAAGGAAGAAATTCATCTCCCCAAACATTGACATTTCAAATTCTTTCTACATCTCTTCCACAAACTTCTTACACATAACTTCATTCCTCCAAAAATTATTTCATCAACATATACAACCACACTCAAGATTTAATCATTTTCAACTTTCAAGTAAACTTTACTATTTTTATTACCTTTATTGAATCCTTGTTGTAATAAGTACTTGTCTAACCTTGCATACCAAGCTCTGGGAGCTTGCTTCAATAAATATAATGCCTTCTTCAATCTGCAAACCATATCTGATTTATCTTATCACTGAAATCCTTCTAGTTGTTTTATGTATACCTCTTCTTCTAATTCTCCATTCAATAAAGCAAACTTCACATCTATTTGATAAACTTTGAAATCCTTATGTGCTGCAAAAGCCAAAATCATCCTAATAGCTTCCATTCTTGCCATCGGATCAAATATTCCTCAAATTCTATTCCTTCTACTTGTGAGTAATCTTTACATACAAGTCTTTCCTTGTTTCTTACTACTTCTCTACTCTCATTTAGTTTGTTCTCCCCACTTAGTTCCAATCACATTATTTTTTGCTAGTCTTGGGACAAGTTCCCAAGTTTGATTTTCCTCAATCTGCATTAGTCCTTCTTCCATAGCCTTGATCCAATACTCATCCTTGCATGCTTCAATCACTATTTTGGGTTCAACTTTAGAAAGTAAACATAGATTTACTTGTCCTTCAACAACTTTCCTTCTTCTTAGTACACATTTTTTCTTGTCACCAATAATATGTTCCTTAGAATGATTCCTCTACACATACTTAGGAGTTTTAGGAATCTTTTCTGGAGTTTCTTCCTCTTCAATTTGTACTATTTCCTTAGCTTTTTCTTCTTCTCTTTAAGGAGATTCATCTAATTCATATCCATATATTACCACTGAATTATTTAGTAGGTCTTCATCAACCTTGACACTTGCATTTTCAACAATTTTTCTTAGCCTCTTATTGTAGCATCAGTAAGCTTTGCTTCTAGTAGAATATCCAAGGAAGATGCCTTCATTAGACCTTGCATCAAACTTTAATAGGTTTTCTTCATCTCTTATGATATAGAATTTACTTCCAAATACTCTGAAGTATTCAACAATAAGAATCCTTCCATACCACATAACTCATAAGGAGTCCTTTTGTTGTTTGCTCTTGCTTGCACTCTAGTTAAGTATATAATTAGCAACTTATGAATTTCTTATCTCTAGTACACTTTTGGTAGATTTTCTTCTTTTATCATTGTCCTTGAAGCTTATTGAACAGTTCCATTCTTTCTTCAACCACTCCATTTTTTTGAGGAGTCCTAGGAGTAGATGAATTCCTCTTTATTCCATGATTCTCACAAAATATATTAAACTCATTGGAGGTGAACTCTCCACCTTTTTCAAACCTCAAACATTAAATTTTCATATCCATTTCATTCTCAACCATGACTCTAAATCCTTTAAAATTATCTAGAGCTTTTTATTTTTCTTTGAGAAAAGTACCCCATTTCATTCTAGAACAATCATTGATCAATAACATGAAATACCTATCACCTTGAAGACTTCTTAATCTAGTAGGACCACAAATATTTGTATGCACCAATTCCAATAGTCTGGTAGAATATTGTTCTTTGAATTTGAAGCTTCTTCTTGCTTGCTTTCCAACTTGACATTCCTTATAGACATCATTGATAGGATTTGTAATATTTGGTAGATATCTCATAGCTTGAACTAAACTTATTCTCACTAGGCTATCAAAATTGAAGTGACACATTATTCTATGAAACAACCAACTCTCATTGATCTGAGTCATGAAACAATAACCATTAGCATCTTAGAGCTGATAGATATTTCCATGTGTCCTTCCAACAACAATCACAATTTCAAATCCTTTTTTGATCTCACAACCATTATCCTGAAACATAAGATTGTATCCCTTGCTACACATTTTTCCAACACTCAAGAGGTTATATCTTAAACCCTTAACATAAGAGAACATCATCAGTGTTATGCTTTCTATCAAAATTGATTGAACCTTTTCCACATATCTTAGTAGTTGTATTGTCATAAAATGTAACAAGTCCCCCTTCTTATTTTTCAAGTTTAACAAACTTACTCTTCTCACCAGTCATAAGATTGGAGCATCCACTATCAATTATCCAATAGTTATTCTCTTTTCGAGCATGAAAAGTAGACACCAAGGTACCTTTAGTATTAGCACTTTCTTTTGGAGCCTTTTCCTTCACACATCTCTCATAGTTAGCAGGATTAGTTTCAGCTTTTAAATCTATGAATAATCATTTACCATCCTCATCATATCCATAATTAGATTCATCATTAGATATACTTGCATCTTCTCTAACATAATAACTTTTCTTAATCATCTTACCTTTATTCTCCCTATTTTTATCATTTAGAGTTCTATTTAGACATCTTGAAGAATAATGACCTATCTTTCCACAGTTGAAACATTTGAAAGGAAACTTACATTTGTAATTTCAAGTACCATTTTTCATTCTTCTCACAAAGTTAGCTTCCACGTCATTAAGATCCTCCTGATTTGATTCCACAATATTCTCTGATTTACTAGCCTTAAAAGTAATCTCAAATTTTCCACTTCTTGTACCAAATTCTCTCATTTCAAAAGTAGTTAAAGAACCATACAACTAATCTTTGATATATTGATTCAAATCTTATAATTCTTCAATAGCAAAAAGTTTATGACTATAATATTTAGGAAGAGTTTTGAGTACCTTCTTCACCACTTCTTATTCTTTTAGTTCTCCACTAAGACTTTTGATGCCATTGACAACTTCATTCACCTTCTGCAAGTAGCTTGTGATGTTTTCATCTTCATACATTCTTAGGGTCTCAAACATGATCTTCAAATTTTGCATCTTATCTTGTTTGACCTTATCATCTCCTTCATAATTTTTTTCTAACTTTACCTAAATTTCTCTAGTAGTTTACAAATTCATAACTTTTTCCAATTCAGAATTAGCAAGACAATTTAAGATAGCATACCTTTCTTTACCATTATTTCCATAGGCCTTGATCTCATTATCATTTCCTAGACCATTTGCAATAATAGTATACCTCTCTCAACAGACTTCCATATTTCAAATCCAAGAGAAGCAAAAAAAATTCCATCTTTGTCTTCCAAAATGCATAATCTGATCCATCAAACATATGAACATATTTATGTGCACCATCCTAGATCTACCTCAAGCAGTTAAGATTTATTCCAAGGAACCTTACTGTAATACCAATTGTTGAATGCACAAGACAATTAAGAGGGGGGAGTGAGTAATTTGTACCTTAAAACTTCAAAACCGTCACAAACATTTGGATCCATATTGATTCAATTAACCATTAATTATAATTGTAGACGTCTAATTTTGATCACTTCCATATGATCAAATGCGTCTCCTTGATTCATCTGGTTGCTCATCCCCTCTAACAATATTAATTAAGCCAATTGTTTAATTAATACCTTGCATCTTGCACAAAGGTCCTAAAGTATTTAATTAGATACTTTACCCCTTTTCCTCCTCTAAATTAAATAAATATCCCCTTTTATTTAATTGAGTCATATTCCCTTTTTGAATTAAAATGCATTTTTAATTCATCTTTTCTCTCTCATGGTCACATCCTCCAACTTTTGCAAGTTGGTCCCTAATCCATTTTAATTACTTCATCTTCTTCTAATTAACTAGGGTTAACATGTGCACACCCTTAATCATCATTAAGGTCACATCCTCCATAATTTCCCACTTGCCTCTAATTAGTCATTAGCCTATCTAACTAAGTACTTGCACAACCTTAATCATTTGATTAGCCTAACCTAATCCTCATCCTATTTATGGCACATGTCCTTGAGTCAACCTTATTAAAGGCTTTCTCCTTTTGGACAAGGCATCCCCCTTCCCCATGTGAATTTTTAATTCACCTTTTAATCCCCCAAGGCACCTAAAAGGAATTTTTAATTCCTTCACTTCTCCCCACATGTCCTCTATTCATTCTTTATTCTTTCTTTCATCCCCATAAGGATATTTGAGGAATTTTTAATTCCCTCACATGTCCTTCTCACTCCACATGGGGACAAGGCGGGACCTCCTTTTTATGAGGGAGATCTTGTCCAACTTGCTGTACTTTTGTACCCTCTCCATGTCATGTCCTTCTCCTTCCACCTCATATGTCCACTTCACCTTTTAGGGCTATCTCACATGTTACGTCAAGATGTGAGGGTCAGGAGTTCTCAGAATCACCTTAGCCCTACATCTTGATATTTGGTGGATCAATCTCAACCGTCCATTTCCCCTAGGATTTCCCAAAAATCCTATAAATACCCCCTCTTTTCTCTCATTTTGAGAGAGATCATTTTGTGTAGCCAAACTCTTGCAGTTTTATTTCTCAATCCACACTTAGCTTTTTTTCATGTTTCCAAGCATCATTTGCATCTCATATCACACATCTTTTGTCATCTAAGGAGCATACACATTCAAGATCGAAGGGCCAACCAAAGGATCGACTCAACGCAAGGTATAAAGTTCTATTTCGTGGCTTTGTCTTGTTTTGTTTCCAACTTAGGCTAATCTCGAAGTGTAGGTTGTTTTAGTTGTTTATTTGTGCTCTTTAACTTGTTGCTTGTTTTCTAACACCTATTTCGACCTATCACATTTCTGGCGCGCCCGGTGGGACCCACAACGGTCTGCTTTCTCACGCTTGCTATTTTTTGCATTTTCAAGGTTCGTGTTGCAGTGGGAGGACCGGCCTAACAGAAAGTGGGCGATTCGCCCAGAGGGCGACCGCCTACCAGGTGGCTGATTCATTCAGGTGGCGGACGCCTCAATGAGTGGCGGATCTGTCTGTGGTGGCTGACCGGGCCTAATAGAGTGGCGGATCTGTCCAGAGTGGCGGACCGGGCCTAACAGAGTGGCGGATCTGTCCTCCAGAGGGTAAAAATTTCCAATTTTCCCGAATTGTCTTTTGATAAATAGGAACATAGTTTAATTAAAGGGGTGTCAATAAACTTTGCTTGGCGTGTTTGGGAAGGCTATTTGACGTATCCAATCCCCTTGTGCCATTTGGCGATCCTGGGTGACAAGAAATCGTAGCTTTCCAAGTCTTTTTGAGTCACCCTTTTTCATTTTCTTAGTGGGACCTGCTTGGGGATTTCATCACCCCAAGGGACGATTCCAACCACGCGTACCGGCGGGGTATATAAAGGGGGGAGAGCGAAAGTTGTACCCCAATCCAACCACGTTGTAATTGGCGAAGCATCGGGATGACGTGAAGAGTTGGTCCGAGCCTATAGTATCTCGCTAAGGTTCCCGACTCATGCTTGTAACGGGTTGGTGTTCACAATTTGGGCCTCACGTACCGGGTGTATATCGAGGACTCCTTAGAAACCATGTGCATCATAGAGTAGAAGAATTTGTTGACCATACCCGTTTCTACTAATTTTAGGGTTGTGCTGCTTGGATTGTCTTTCTTGTGCAATGACCAGTGATTATCGATCTGGCCAAGTATTTTTATGATTGCAACAATTTGGGTCCTTTGCCTTTGCCATCCATCAAAAAACCAAGCTTAAGTTTATCCTTTGGCAGACTTAACCTCATCTTTTAGCAAACCTGTCCTTGCGCTGTGGCGGATCTGTCTTGGTGCTGAGGCAGATCTGTCCTACTGCTGTGGCGGATTGGTCCCAGTGCAGTGGCAGATTGATCCTAGTGCAGTGGCGGATTGGTCTTAGTGCAGTGGCAGATTGGTCTTAGTTCAGTGGCAGATTTGTCCTAGTTCTGTGGCGGATTGGTCCTAGTGCTGTGGCGGATTTGTCCCAGTGTTGTGGCGGGTTGGTCCTAGTGCTGTGGCGGATTGGTCCCTATGCTGTGGCGGATTGGTCCTAGTGCAGTGGCGAATTTGTCCCAATACAGTGGCAGACTTGTCCTTTGGCTGTGGCAGACCTGTCCCTTTAACCATCCTATACTATCATTTGGCATCCATTGTCCCTCTATTTTGAACACCGAAACGATCATTTAGCATCCAAAACGAACATCTGAACGTCTATTCCGAGTCCTTCGTTCTAAGGGTCATTTGTCCTGAATAGTCTTTTGCTTGTTTCGAGAACCATTCATCTATCTTGAGACACTCCCCATCCGTCCTGCACGCGTTTCATCTTTGATCTCCGTTATTCTATATAAACCCCGTTAGAGTCGTCATCCAAGTTGACCTAGGTATTCATCCCTAATCATAATCATCCTAGCTGGCTTAGGATCGCTATCCATCTTAGGTCAGTTATCCTTTTTGACCCAATCAATCCGCTTCTATCTCAAGTTGGATTCAGTGTCATTATCGTACATCCACCTTTTAATCAATACCTAGTGTTACCAAGGATCCTTCTTAAACTCGGTTGTGGATCTCGGTCGTCATCGTATCTATCACTACATCAATCGATCTAATCCCCACATCATCAAACCTATTCAGATCAAAACCCAGAAACTCAGGTAATCCAACATTTATCGATCAATCCAATCCACATCGACCTAATCTATCCTCATCCACTAATCTCCCATCGAAATTGAATCAATCTTGATCTACTTCATCATCTTGCATGCCCGTTCAAACTCGATCACAAGCAAAGAAAATGGCCGACCAACAAGCCCTAAATGCCCAATCGAACAACCCTCAAAATCCTATCAACACGGTCAACATCACGTCCGATCCTAACTATGGTGCTAATATCCCTCACGATCCCCACAACGACACCTCATCGCAATCCAATGTGGATGGTTAAAACACATCACCCCCTGGGGAGGAAAACATGGCCGAACAACCCGAGCTCACGTTCGAAGAACACTTTAGCAACCCTGTCAATGCACAAATGACAGAACGCCTCCTCGAAAGACATGGGGACAAAATCTTGGCTCACTTGATTGACAAGGGTGTCAAGTTACCGTCAGGTGTCGACTTATCCAAGTATGGCACCTCAACATCTAACGCCCCCCAAGGCTCACATGACATCCCTAGTAGCTTGTATGCCCCCATAGAAGGTTGGCATCAACCCGAATTCGGCAACGCAGTCCTGTATCCTGTTGGAAATCCCATGCATCCTACCATCTCGATCATGGGAGCACCTCAAACCATTGACCCCAATGATCCCTATGCCTATGGCATGCCACAAAACATCCCGCAACCACAACCATTAATGCTACCGGCACCGCCCCTTTCGAATCTGCCTCCTGTCAACACTGGGGGCAATCCTTTCGCTTCTTTGCAGCCACCTCTAGGAGCAACCAATCCTCCACCATTGTCATTCCAACCTCCACCATCGTCCCAATCCAATGTCCCTCCACCATCATCATTCCAACCTCCACCATTGTCCCAATCCAACGTTCCTCCTCCATCGTCGTTCATACCCCAACAACCACCCTAGTCCAACATTCCTCCACCATCGTCATTTATAGCTCAACAGCCGCCCCAATCTAGCATACCTCCATCATCATCATTCATATCCCAACAACCTCCCCAATCCCACGCTCCCACTAGTGCTCAACAACCTCCCTCGCACAACATCTCAATCGCTCCCCCACCTCAACAACAACCGTTGGTCAATCCCCTATTCTCAGCACAACCATCACAACATCAACCACAAGGAAATCCACCCCGGCCTTCAGCCCCGACCGCATCTTCGTTCCTTGCATCCATTTTACGCCCACAAGCGCAACCACAACATAGCACCCCATCTCGCCCATCACAGGCACCACCTATGCATCAACAACAATATCAACAACCACCTCATCACTACAACTATTACAACCAGCAACAATATCAACAACAACCCTCCTATGGGGCATCACAACAGTCATATCAACACCCCCAATATCCGCAAGCTAATCAGCAACACTTTCTCCACACTTCCCAACAGTACGCCACCCACAACTACCCGGCCAATCCATATCCCCCCTCGCAACAACAACCTTTTTATCAACAAGGTCCCTTGGCATATCAGCAGGATGTGACACCTCCTCATCCATACGCCCATCCCCAAACATCCCCTCAGAATCCACAATCATCATATCATCAATATCCATCCAACACGCCAGCCAATGCAGATATCCTAGAAATCAAAGCCGCACTGAAGGATCTCCAAGCAGGGACTAGCAAACAATCGTTCAAGTTCGAAGATATATGCCCCTATCCGTATGATCCCTCCATCTCATTGGTTCCCTTCCCCAAGCACTTTGAGATGCCAAAATTTGACAAATATAAGGGGAACAAAGATCCAAAGGCCCACCTGCGGGAGTTTTACTCCCAGTGTCAAGAAGTGATCCACAATGACAACTATCTCTTGCGTCTGTTCCCCCGAAGTCTGGGGAGTGACGCGCTAGGGTGGTTCATGACCCTCGACAAGGGGTCTATAAAATCTTTTGCGGACTTGTCAGAAAGGTTTGTCTCCTACTTCTCCTTTAACTTGGAGAAAGATACTGATACCCTGGATCTTCTCAAAGAGAAACAACGTGACGGGGAAACCTTCACTAGCTACCTCCAGAGGTGGCGTGCCCTGGCGAGCCGAATGAAAACCCCTTTGAAAGAGGACATGGTCACCCTTTTTGTGGAGAACTCCCATCCTGACATGGCCCACAACTTCCGATTACATTGTGTCACCACTTTCGCAGAGGTAGTGGAGAAAGGACCCATCCTTGAGCGTGCCCTTATTGCTAAAGGGCACATCAAAATATATAACCAAGATAGGGAAAGGTCTTTCAATGACAAACCATGTTTTTGGAACAAGAACAAGAATGCAGTGAATGATGGTGTCACTGACACTAAACACGTCCACGTAGCCAACACATCTCAGAAACAACAGCAATCCATGCCTAATGCCATATCTGTACCGCAAGGGACGCCCCGTCCTCCCCAACAGTCCAATCAAAATAACCAAGGGAACAATAAACGCCAATATGCTCAACTAGGAGAACCCTTGAGTGTTGTCTTCAACAAACTGTTGCAAATTAGCTACCCGATCACGTATCCTGTCACCAAGCCACTTGATGAATCCAAACCTAAGCCTGCATGGTTTAGGGAAAATGAATATTGTGAGTTCCACAAAATCAAAGGACACTCTTTAAATAAATGTCAGGGTCTCAAAAACTACGTCCAGGATCTCATAGATCGAGGTGACATCAAGGTTGATCCTAGTCAGGCTCCGTCATCCAACGCTCAATTACAGATCTATCAAAACGCCTTCCCAAATCATAACCAAGGCCTGAGCACTTCCAATACTAATCCTCAAAATAACAACACAAATAACGTGAGCTACAAGAGTGTACCCCTCAATTACGAGGGTGTTATTCATTACATTGAGCAGGTAGAACCTCGTGTATCCATGATACACGTTAAAGCTAAAGACCCCCAATGTGTTGTTACCACACGACGGGCCCGTATCACCATTCCTACAGCCTCCGCACCCACTCAACCTACTCCTGTAACTTCCCAGTACAATATCCTTGATCACCTGGGAAAGACCCCTGCACATATCTCCATTTTGGATTTACTCAAGTCTTCCCCTGTGTATCAAGAAATCCTCAATAGAGCTCTACAGGAAACTCATGTGTCATTGATGGATCCCAATAGCTAGCCTCAAGCTCATGGTAAGACACCGATTCATCCACCAACTTACCAGATATGCCTGGCCTGTTGGACTAACTCAACGCTCTTTAATGTAAGTCTGTGAGCTGTTCTAAGATAAAGTAAAAAGGTCTTGGTAGATAATGGTCTTCAGCCTCAACTTGTGGACTTTAAAATTATGTAAAATGTGGGTACACCCAAATGCATTCTAAAGCAACCAGACATACAATCAAGGCTTATGACAATGTGAAGGAATTCAAGGGATCAATCTTTCCTATCCAAGTTGGACCTGTAATGACATCACTCCCACATAAGTCCTTTGGATCCGGACTTCATTTGTAACCTCCTCCTCACCCATACACTCCATGCTGGAAAAGTCAGTAATTCCTCCACCCATCACATCATCAATGCTCAGCTCCCAAAGTCGATGGACAGGAGGTCACCATCTATGCCGACTCCCAACCGTTTGAATATTGTCGCGCTCTAGAGGCATCATTTCCCCATCTACATTATTGTCCTGGGGTTGAAATGGGGGCATCTCAATCATCACCCGTTCATCCACCATCCACTGCGAAAACCACTCCATCCTCCCTCACTGAGCCTACCAAAAAAAAGTCTCGTATCATTGACGTTGGTGCTGCTTAATATGAAAATGCATACCGGCTTCCAACCATGCCACCATCACCACATCTAGGTATGGTCAACCCTTCCCATGTTACCCCAAAAGAGGACAAGACTGTCACCTTCCGTGGCGAAAACATCCCTACTACCACTTTTGTATCCCCAAGTATCAAGACAGATGTGCCCGAAGAAGACATAAGCCAATGGGTTTACCGAGAAGAGCCTCAGCCAGAAACTCCTCTCAAAGAATATTTCCAAGAAAAGTACCCTCACACAAAGTTCGTGGAAAAGCATAAATATCAAGGCAGAGGCCTAGGAAAGCAAGAACAAGGGCGATTACAACCCATTGATACATTTCCGTTACCAAAGAATGTGGGCATCGGGTATGACAGCAAGCAAAAGGGCCCCGAAACATTGTCTAATGCCTCCAATAGTGTAGTTGTGGACGATGGCTTATTGGAAGACATACCTGAGGAAGAATCCATCATACGTGCGTACGATGACATTGATCACGCCAACCTATCCTCCATGTTTGAATGCCTATCCGTCTGCACCATTAGCTTATCCCTTTGCCATCCTGAACTCATTGATTGGGACCTACGAACTAGCACACCTGTCACTATGTCTGTGGATACGTATGTCAACCTCATGGGATTGGGGGAGGATGAACACTCCAGTCGCAAAAGTGAGAATAAAAAGAATAACAAACGGTCATCTAGTGAAAACCTCCCTGAGGCACTTCGTGACCTGGAAAAAGTAAAAATAAAGGAGGCATCTGACGGTAAAAACCTCAAAGAGGCGCCAGAAGATGGAGATGTTCATCTTCCCCTTATAGGAACTCAGCTATCTACCAGATCATCCATTTTGATTGAAGACACGCAAGAGATTAATTTGGGAACTACTGAAAATCCTAAGATCACCTATGTAGCCAAGTCACTCTCCGAACAAGAGTTTCCACCTGTAACGTCGCCTACTCGAGGGAATGTTACCCTCGCTGGTTACATCCGGTTACGCCGTGCTTAGATCACTTTGGTGGTTCATCACCTGGACATCAACCCAGACGCTAAACCTGTCAAGAAAAAACTCCGCAAGATGCATCCACAAGTCGCATTGTTAGTCAAGAAGGAATTAGAGAAGTTGTTGGAGGCAGGATTTATCAGGCCAATCGACTACTCCGAATGGATCTCCAACATAGTGCCAGTTGCTAAACCAAATGGTGACATTCGGATATGTACAGACTTCAGGGATCTCAACAAAGCCTGCCCCAAAGACGACTTCCCCCTACCCAATATTGACATGTTGGTCGACCTAACAGCAGGACATGAGATGTTGTCCCTGATGGATGGCTTCTCCGGGTATAACCAGATCCGAATCGCACCTAAGGACCAACACAAAACTGCCTTCACAACTCCTTGGGGCACCTTCTACTACAATGTCATGCCCTTCAGTCTCAAAAACGCAGGGGCAACATATCAGAGAGCTATGACCGTTATCTTCCATGACCTTATTCATATCATCATGGAAGACTATGTTGATGACCTATTAGGGAAGTCCAAGACACGAGCAGAACATCCGACCATTCTGAAGAAGATATTTGAGCGACTAGAGCACTATAAGTTGTGGTTGAATCCAAAAAAGTGTGTCTTTGGTGTCACATCAAGGAAATTGTTGGGTTTCATAGTCTCCCGCAGAGGTATTGAAGTTGATCCTGCCAAAGTAAAGGCTATTCTAGACATGCCGCCTCCACGCAATCTAAAGCAGTTAAGAAGCCTCCAAGGAAAAATGCAGTCCATTCGGCGGTTTATAGCCCAACTTGCAGATAAATGTCAACCTTTTA